>JAHZMV010005423.1:0-43189 GCA_027743765.1 Coecobrya sp. COE2
TTCATATTTTATGTTTTCATGTTTTTATGTGCTTTCCATTTGCAAATGTGAACTACACAGGCCTTTTGCATCTCTAAATATGTAGTCCACTTGAGCAATCAGGAGTACAGAGTTAATAATAAATCAAGAGCGATAAAAAGCAGAAGTGCAAAAGGAATGAGTAAATTTGTTTGTCGAGTGGATGGCGAGATGATAGCATATAGTATTTATGATTTTTTTGGACGACCGAGAATATGGCTTTGTTCATGTTTCATCCGAGAACAAAAAGGGAAGAGAGGATTAATAGCTTATTTTTGCTTTGCTTTCTGCAGTTGTCCTTGTTGCTGCTATATATATTAGACCGTTTTGGTAGGTGTGTTTTGTCTGTCAACAGAAAATATTGATGATAATGTTGGTGACGTTGCTCAGTTGTAAATTATTAATTGATTAAATTGTTAATTACTTGGTTGCTGGTGTGCTTGGTAAAGCTAGAGATATTAAAATATTATTTCTGAGGATTGGATCGATGCGTTGATAGAGGAACAACGGGAAAATGTATGGATTTTAGGGTGTTTGGGGCACTCTGAGACTCTTTGTAATCACAAAGCACACAGGAAGGGAGAGAAAGTTGGTCATGTTGACAGAGAAAATGAAATCGGATATGTATGTGTGGACATGTAGGCTTCATAATACTTTGTTCGTATGTGTATGCCCCGTTGTCATGGTAATCTGTACGAACTAAAGTAATACCGACTAGAACACGTACTATGAATGGAATTGGATCATTGCTGTTCCAGTTTGTCTGTTAGCATGGTGAATTTTGGCACAAGAGGTGAGAAATGAAATACTTGACAGGTTAAAACTAATTAGTTGATTAAAGAAGAAAATGGCACAGGGATCAAGTGGGGGCGCTAGTGTGACCAGTATCCTAAAGACGTCAAAAGACAAGAAAAGTGCCGCAGGAGGACAGTACGCATGCTGGGGTTTGATCCCTCTGGATAACTGTGTTACAGCGGTGCCAGAGAATTTAATAGTTAATTGGGGTCCTATCCCTGTGTCATCTAAAGGATCAAAGAAATCGAGTAGTAGTAACAATAATAATAATAATGACGGTGATAGCGAAGGTGGTGCAGGAAATGGGGACAAGGTGCTGGTGGGAGTGGTTCACCTAGATTCCTTTTTGATTCACGAGATGAATATAGATTTGAAAAAAGAGTTTTCCAGTAAGCACGCCCATACCATTCAATTACCCAGCTCCCTGCAAAACCGGTGCGTGATCTTGAGAGCCAAGTGGGTGTCGCTAAGGAACGGCTCCTTGAAGGCACTCCTGCTTTGTACCAACTTGGCCGCTTACTTTTATAATGAGACGGGTACAAAGCAGACATTTAAGTGGGACTACGACTTGTCATCTGGAGGGGGTAATAGCGGAGAAGAAGCTGAGCTTTCTCGGTGCTCAAGAACCATCGCGGCGACAAATGACTATATACTCCTTGGAAATGATCGTGGGGATGTCCACTTGTTTTCTTATGATAGTCCAAAAAGTGGAAAGGGATCGTCTGGAGGGGCTGTTGTCCAGCTTTCCAAAACCCTTAAGCTATCATCAGAGCCTTTGGCAGAGATTTGTGCAAAAAGGAGTGGTTTGATAGTGGTGGGGACACCCACGGGGAATTTATCTGTGTGGACGGGATTCCAAGGGGAAGTAAATCAACCCGTCAAGTCGACAGAGTACGTACTCAGCAAGCCAGAAGCGGTCACAGGAATCATTCTCTGGTATCCGTATGCTGTAGTTTCATACGGATCAGGAATCATTCGCATGTACAATTTGATTCAGAAGGCTTTATCTGCTCAAGTGTATGCTCATGCTAGATGGATATCATCCATGGACTTGTGTCCTGCACAAAATCTCCTTCTGACCATTGGCGAGGATGACGAGGCAAGAGTTTGGGCACTTAGAAGAAGGCATAAAGGCGAACAGAGATCACCAGTGAGTCATCTTTTAGTAGCATTCGCATTATCGCATTCTACTGCTATATTATTGAAGTTTGAGAAAAATTTATTCAAATTTTCCTTTATCGTTTCAGATCAAGCTGCACTCGTCAATTCAGATTGAAGACGTGAATCTCATCGGTGGAAGATTTCTCAGTGGATCGGGAACAACGCTGGGCCTTACCAACTTGGGATGCAAGGAAGTTACTGTGTACACCACTGAAGAGTTTTCAGCATGAACACACAAGCACACAACGACGAAGCTGAAGACAACGCAATCAGATTAACAACTTTTTATCTTCTTTTATGCAAATTACATTTGGGATAAGACGTGCCTATCACAAAATAAAACATTGGTACGGCTAACGAAGGGCCATTGGCATGATGAATATTATATACTTGTCCACATTATCCACAGGTTTCATCCGTACAGCAGCGGTGGATCAAGAAACGACAAATATGTATAGTTATATCCCAGTTCAATTAAGGTCCAATTAAAGAATGTAAAATAGACGAATGAGATATGATAACATTTTTTTCTAAAAGAAATGCATCCTCTCTGCTCCATTTTATTCGTTCACTTTGTAGGTTTCACAACAAGTCAGTGAATAAATTGTATCCATCATTTTGATAACAGTAGAAAATTACATGCACATTAGAACTAATGAACTTAAAAGCCTCTCTGCTCAGACTCAGCATTCCATCTTACTCATTTACCATTTCCTTGATTCCATGAACAAATTAAATATTAATATTTTATTTTCAATTTCTCTCTCATAACATCATTTTGTCTGTGGACGTCTCGCTATATACATAACAGTTTTTTTTACATTTAATCCATCTCTTAAAAAGTAAGCAGTGATTCTACCAGTCAGTTCGCTAGACGTTGATATATTACTGAGGAGGTACATTTATACACTAATCATGTATGAAACTAACGGTTTCGATAAGTATTCACACCGGTCAACTTTGCCCCCTGTGCCAGAGGACGAGGTTGTTGATGGTGGCGGTTCGAAATCCTGTAAGTGTTAAGGATTTTATATTGTGAATTTATTCAATCTTTTATAAGGTAGCATAAGGTATAGTTGTGACAATCCAGGAAATATTAGTGTCACGTATTAATTTGGGGTTGGTATACATGTACTTACGTGTAGCCTTACATTTTGCTTTTCCGGGTATCGTTTGGACAACTTGGGTTTGGACACGGACCTGGACATTGACATTAATTACAACACCGTTAGATTGCTATGGACAAAGGGGCTCATATGAACGAAGGAACAGTTCGTTTGGTGGCTACGAAGCTGCGAATCGTCGATCTTGGCACGGAGATTCTGACTTTCATGTAAGCTTGCAAAATTTCATTCATCATTATCACTTCAATAAATGCACTAGCATCATTCATGCATTTACTGAAAACTCATGACAATTGACTTTTTATTTATATTTTTAGAGTGAGAGTACTTGGCCGTATACCCAAGGACGACATCAATATCAGGGCAAGGAAATCCCTTATGAATGTGATGACGACAATTTTAGCCAGGGCGAAAGACAGGTTATGGGCAGGAACTCCAGCGATATCAACAATCGTAGCATTGGGATACCTCGAGGGATGGTTATCGCCGTCCTTTTATTCATGTTGTTCACCATCGGAGCATTAATTTGGGCAGTGATGTATACTTCATATCTTCCTCCTCCTCCTCCTCCAAAGCCGCAGCAAATGGTTACCAGTCCATCCGTCCCTGATCCAGCATATTACTGTACGTGTAAGTGTGAGGATTTGAAACTTATTACCAACATGCGTCTTTACGTTAACAGCCTCTCAAGTCTGGCACCCTTGCTGGATAAAACTTTCTTTAATAAAACTTTCTTTGAAAGGTAATTCCTCGAACCAAGCTCCTTTTCCAACAAAGTTAACATTATGTCGTCATGATTTTCTTATGCTAATTATACTTACTTTTCTTTTCCAAATATACAATTTACATTTTTGATATACAATATCATACATTTATATATAATGTTTAGTTATATCAGTTAAAAATTAAGCAAGAGATCATGTATATCATTAAGTAATTAGTCAATACGACGTATTTAAAACAGACAAGAAAAAAGTCAAATGGTATTCACAAAATGTCATAGTGCCTAAAAATTATCATCAAAACATAACATGTATATTATTTGCTCAGGTATATTTAAGATTGAAACCTTAAAATTACATTTACTATAATTATGACTATTATTTACTAATTAAGGATGCTGTTAAAATATCATGTACGTATTTACACTATGTTTCCATTCACACTCTCTGTAAATACAATGTGTACTACATATTATTATTATTTACCAAATCTATTATTAATTATCGTTTTCAAAATCATTAAAATTGCCATTTCTTATACTGTCTACATTCTTCAATTAAAGCTGTAGTAACTCTTTAAATCTTTTAAAATATAGTCATAATTAATTGAAATGCCAATTATAAAAATCTATTCATAACTCCATCCACGTCACCTACGTAGCTACCTATTTCATATTTCTTGGATTAAAAACTGACTTCGTATTTATAAACGCAGTATAAAATGCATACAAGTCTCTATCCATTTCCACGAAACATCAAACAATCCAACTCATCATACTCGCATTTTCATGCAAAAATCATAGAAAACTGAAGCATCCTCCTTTTTGTCCTCCTCGCCCTTCATCTCTCCACATTTTTACTTAATCTCAATGAATCGGATAAGCTAATTAGCATATTATGCAAATTAACCCACAAACCAAGAACCAAGTGGATGCGACGCAAGCATGCTGCCAGTCGGCGGCGGCGCGGCGGCGTTTCCTCTTCTCGCTAAATGAAACATGAAAAGGTGCGAATTGCACAAAAAATGCTGGACTCGGCTTGGCTTGCTCAACGAAAAAGGACGCAGGATGCTGTCTAATTTGAATAATTTTCCATTCTTGTGCGAGATTCTAGTCCATTCCTGTTGAGTTGTGCGTGTGGTCCTGGCGGGTAACTGGCGACGGCAGAAGATGACGATTGGATCAGAAAAGCAAGCGTTTATGTCGATCCGTCCTTTTTCGTTCATTTGAGAGTTGTGGTCCGCCGAGCACGCATACTTTTTTAGACCAGGAACATTTGAGTGGAGAGTGGTGCGGTCGTCATTGAAACTTTAGGCTTTTTATAATACTTTTAATTTGTGATTGAGGATATTTAAGTTTAATTTAAGTTTAATTGAGTTTCTTTTGGAAAGAAGTGAACAAGCTTTTTAAAAATGGCAAGTATTAATATTAGTGGTGTTGGCGTTGACACTAGTTTCGCTGGGATGGAGATGGAAAGGGGAGGTGAATTGAGGCGATACATGTTTGGTAAGTGAGCATTATGTAATTGTTAAAAATATGAGTGGTGATTAATCAGTGAATGGAATGTAAAGTTGGGTGATAGGGTTATGAATTAATTGTTTATGAGTTAAAATTTAAAAGTTTTTTATTGTTGTATTTCAAAGCGATCGAGCTGAATGGGACCATTGGTACAAAAGCCGAGAACGGATCGGAGACTAAAAGTAACACGTTCACTTGGAAGCCTGACCAAGCGGGGTCAATGTACAAGAAGGTGCCATCTTATAATGAAGAGTTTGACGCTGTCCGTCAAACTTTAGTTATTCGAAGGGTATGTATTCATTCAATGAAAAATCGTGTACTTATGTACAAGTTTGATTTTATAGAGGAGTAATGTCGCTAATTATTTTGCTAATTTTTTTTATATTGTGTAGCTGATCCTTGGCCCCTCTGCTAAAGAAGGTGAAGCTAACTGGGTCACTGTTGAGGTAAACGATCCGGATGGCGCTGACTCCAAGTTTCCCCTTTGCTACTTGAGCAAAGGCGTTGAGACGCAAACTATGGCCGATTTAGCATTCCCGGATGCTCGAGACGTCACTGTCAAGTTCACCTTGGAGGAGGGCACCGGCCCAGTTCATGTCATTGGGTATCATTTAATTGGTAAGGAAATTGAAGTATGCATAAGTATTTCATTTAAAGTTAGTACTTAATTTTACTAACTGTGCAGATATTAAGTATTGCTGATTAAATCGCATTGTGTATTTGGATAAAAATATTACAGAACGCATTGGGTTTGACGGTCAAGAGGAAGAATGTGAAGAAGAAGAGATAGACGACGAAATAGATGAAAATGAGCTGTTAGCTGATGATAGTGGAACCGACAAGCCAAAGGTATGCATTTTCTCGTTCATACATTTTTCAATATACTTTCTAATGCCATTTTGGTACTAGAGCGATTATAAATACTGACCATAACGGATATAACATAACATATATGTGTTGCATTTTTCATACAGGCTCCAGTCATCCGAGCCAAGCGTCGCATTAATAACGGCGAAAATGGTAATGCTAATAATGGATCACCATTGGGCTCTGCCAAGAAGATGAAAGTAAGTACTGCTATCTTGAACAGTGAAGAAAAACTAAGAGGCTCATTCCTACAAGTAAATTATTCAAATGAGTTAATTGTCTGCATTTTTTGTTTGGTTTCTACAGACTGGAGACGGTGAAGAAGCTATGGAAGCAGCAGCCGAGAAATGAACCTTATTAGCTTTTAGCCTTCAACGTGGTCATAATTGGGTAAAATTGAATGTACATGATCACCTTCCTATGTTTGCACTACTTTTATTATTAACTTTACACATGGCATTTAACAAACCATGTACAATTAGAATTAACAAAGAGAATTTGATGTTCATTGTAGTCGTTTGTTGATAGTTCCACTCGTATGTTTTTTGAAGATAACTGAAATTATTGTATGCTTTACTTATAACTTTTGTAGTTAAAAAGCATGTAAAACTGGATCAATGACCACTATTTGTATTTACTATTCACCATAATAACTTTGCTTTGAATATGATCTAAGGCTTCCTATAAAACTGATTTTATGGATATTTTTAACTTCTGATATTTTATGGAATAAAGAATGGTAAAATATATATATTATGGTACAAAAATAATTATTACACTACAAATTAATGACGGTAAAAATTTCTTCATAGAATTGCATTATAGTGCACGACATGCTTTAATCAAACATCAATAATTTTTAGATATAATGAAATAGATTCAATACATGCTTGAAATAGAATTTAGGATAACTTTGGCATACAATATTGGCACCTGTAATTTTGTCACCATTATTAATAATTATGTAAAAAGCACCAAAAAATGATGAGAATTCAATAGGAACATTTTCAACTGATGATTCTGGAATTATTAAAAATCGCAAAACGCCTCCCCGTGATGATTGCCACTGTCCACAAACCGGTTTCGAATAACACCGAGACGCTCAATTTCGCATTCCACAACGTCACCACGCTGCAATCAAAAATACATATAAACATCAGATACCGCGATATACATTTTGACCACGATTAAACATAACTAATCAAATCAATTCAATTATTTATATTCAATAAAATACCTTAAGAAAGCAGGGTGGATTAGCAAATACACCAACACCTGGTGGAGTTCCAGTTAAAATGACATCGCCAGGAAGAAGAGTGACAAACCTGAAGGGTTAAATTATACACACCAAAACAAAGCATTATAATCTTTAATTAACAACTTATGCTACAATATGTAAAAGTACGAAATTATTTTTAGGTTTCATTACTGAGACAGTTTGACAATTAGATCGGGGACCTTGAATACCAGGTTACTGGTATGAGAATTTTGCTTCACCTCACCGTTCACCCTGCACCTGAAATCGGAAGAAACATAGGTGATTGTTATATTATGAATACTTACAAAAAATGACAGATAATTTCAAAGCGGTACTCAATACTCTTTTCTTACTTGATGTCCAAAGTGTGAGGATCCCCAATTTCAAACAACCTTGTCGCTACCGGTGATGGGGGGTAAGAATCGAACGTCATCAATTTTGATAATATCTTGCTCAAACTCAGTAAAAACTTGCTGACTACAAGGGATACAAATAAAAACACCATCATATTAGATACCATGAATTATTGCAAGAAGTGTTGGCCAACATTTTTTAGACATTTATTTTAGCTTACGGGTCTGCCTTCAACAATCCAGGGCGCTCTTTTAATATTCCAATTAGGGTGTTTGGGGCGGTTTCATCAATCGTCTTGAAATCGATTATGCTATTTTCGCCTTCCTTAAACATCCCAACACGCGGAGTCTTGTGGGGATCCGACCTCATTCGAAACTGTATAATCCTCATCGTGGCTAGTGTCCCCGACTTTGTTCCTAATTCGTTAAAAGATTAGTATATTTTTTCGGTTAGAAATATTTGTGCTCATGCGCCCGCGGCAAACTCACGCAAACTACTAATGAAAATCCGGACCAAGTTGCTGAGGACGTACAATGTCAAGAGATAAGCTCTGGTTGAGAAAAATATAAGTTAATGTATCATTCCACTCCCCGGCTCGTCAATCAACAAGTGCAGCTGGTGCTTATCTTAATGAGATAATGATGGCAAGTGTCTGGATATAATCCTCAAAAGTAGCTCCACTCGTTAATATATTAAAATGATTTACAAGAGAGACACCGAGATACTCTGTAATCCTTTAAACAAGATGAGAAATATGTATGAACGATGAGAAAAGTTTAATGTAACAAGGTAACATTTGTTTGTGCAAAAGAATTTTGATATGGGTAGCTAAATGGAAATTATAAATTCTACGGATAATAACATTTTATTTTTAATATTTATTTTTCCAACCAGAAGACGACTAAACACCACTGCATGTATTTATAATTGCGACTTGTAATACAATGCTACATATTTCAAATAAATAGATTTCTTGGTTGCCAGATGAACAGGATGATTAAACCGCTAACAACACAAGTCTATGATCTGTTGTACAATTAATTATCTTAGAACATTTTTTTGGATAACTAAGGAAATAAAATGGCTGCGACGAGATGAAGGTTGTATGAGGTGGTGATATTGTTGGGCATAAAGAGAGGCGTTCTCTTTGCCTACCTTCCCACGACGCATGTTAACAATAGTATTTTGTTAAGGAAAATTTTTAAATGTCTACTTTGCAGGTGCTGCCTTCTTCTTTGGTTTCAAGCAAGCTATCAAGATGAGACCGCCCACGACAGCGTAGGTGGCTTTTGCAACCTTCAATAGAAACAATAATGATTAATACAAATGTTGATGAAGGGTGATTATCATGATCATTTTAAAGTGGATTTTGAAAAATCCTTTTAAGAGATCACATACATTAGCTCTGCCCCTGACGGTTACAGAGTTAAATGTTTTAGCCATTCCCTTCAATTGGGCCTCAATTGCTTCGTCACCTCCTGCCATTTTTGTGTGTGTTGTCTGCGGAAAGATAATCAAGAGATATTATGAAGTGCAAACTGGTACAAGCCACTGGTCATTAAAATTCTAATCACTCATAAGACTACAGTTTAAATGCAAAGTACGTTAAAGGCAACATTAGATTAGCTAATGGCAAGACTACACGTTTCAAACAGTCAGAAGCAATCTTTCTAACGGTCCTGTTAGTGGTGCAATAATGAAGATAAGCCCTTACATAAAGCTCCAACATACAACCTTTTCACAACACAATTCTAACAATCTGTGAATACTGAGTAACGTGCAATAAAGGTGCAAGTTCGAATTATTAATTGTACGTATTAACTCATGCCATACACTTCAACATAATGCAAACGTTGAGCATGCTATTAGTTAATGAAAACAATAGCAATATTAGGTGCACTCCCAACCTCAAATTATATTCAGCTAACATTGACCTTGTAGTTTAACTGTTTATAACTGATTCAGTACGGCCGTCTTTTGTTTTTCATGCCCGAACATAATTAGTCGGCATGTTAAATGTTATATCCGACATAGGAAACAAACCCAATCAAACTAAATACTGCTCCATATGCATACAAAATAAGCTAATTAATGATTAGTGGAAACTATAGCCCATTACTAGAAGCCGGTGTAAAGCCCAACCCATTTAAATTCTAACTACATGATAATGTTAATTTATCAGAGCTAACTACAATTAAAAATAGTCAATCAGTTTGGAAATTCAGACGGTGAGAGATCATATTAACAACTACAAAACAACCCTTGCCGGTATTAAAACTACTACTCCATTCAACTTTAATTATTAACAGACAAACCAACAAACAAACCTATTGTATAGATATTAGAGCCCAATAATTAACCTAGTGAATCAATATCATCACTAGCTACTTGACTTGACTTAATGAATATTAGTTAACTACGATTAGCGCCATGTGTACAACTAGCACTACTAACGACATACAAAACAAAGATAATAAATAATTATATTACCTATTAAAAGTTAATTTTCAACACGACCACTACTACTCCCACAACTACTAAAATTCTCAAAAACGAAAATGCTACAAAACCAATTAACTACTCATGAATAATTAGTGCACGTGATGTTAATACATACATACAAGCACTGGAACACCTGACTCCACCACACCACTACAAAAACACCGCAATTATCTTCCTTTAATTACTCATTTAATACCTGATTTAATCACTGCTGAATACTAAATTAGTTAAATATCCTTACCTGAAGTTAAAGGACCACCCAGCCGGAAAAATTAAAGTTGAAAATTAATTGGAAATCACGGACCGAATTCCAAAGGAGAAAGATGTGAAGTGAGAATGGGTTGGTAGGCCGGAATGGAGTATGGCCTCTGTATATGCTCAGTATATAGCAATATGGATAACCATCTGGTTCAAAGCACCGCACACCCTCAGCAGATGATTCGGGGCAACGTGATACTTTGAAATGCGTTGCTTATCACTCCAAGGAACAGTTCAGTGCACTTTGTATTGCGTTGCGTTTCTTCAATTCATAATGCTTGTTGTGCTGCTTGGTGGACTACTTTCTGCTCACTAATTAAATTTTAATTTTTAATCATTCATTAACCTCAAGTTTGATTATGTTTGATAAGCTGTGTTAAGGAAAGGTGTCACAAAAGGATTCGCATTTTTTTCTGATTTGCAAGGTTTGTGATTGAATTAGAAAGTTGTGTGGGTGTGATTATTAGTTCAAGTTTTAAATGGTTCATTGGTTATTTATTAATTGTTGGTTGAGTAGCTATGAAATTGATTGTTTTTGTGTAATTCTGATTTTAGGTAATTGTTGAAGCTTCATCAGTTTATTGGCAGCGGTGGTGAAAGTGGCGTCGCTGGGTTGCAGTTTAAAATATATTGGAAAGGTGTAAGTGTAAAGTTTTATGTAAGTTAAACAATGTTATTTTAAATGAGGAAAGTTGTTAACGTGGTATTTTACTTTTTCAGGTTCAAGAGTCCTTTGTTGTCATTTTGGAATAAACGTGAGGCGTCAAAAATTGCTGGGATGGAGCCACCATTTCCGACCTACATTGGACCTGCAGCGCTCAAACGAGTACTTCAACTGTTCTGTGTTGACCTAAGTGGCACGGTCCATATTGGGGATGAAATAATGCCAGGGACAAAGGAGGCGCTAGAAACGTAAGTGGTTAGTTGGTTACCTTTAACATTAAATAAATTATTAGATAATATGCAGAATGATGACTTTGGGTTCTTTTGTTTGGGTGCTTATCATTGAAATTTGACAGTCTGGCGGATAGAAAGTACAAAGTCAAATTCGTCACCAATACCACGAAAGAATCAAAGGCTCGCATCATCCAGAGACTGACTGGTGTGGGGTTAAATATCAAGGGCTCCGACATATATTCTTCTCTTTCCGTAACAAGGGACTATGTTCTGCGAAAGAGTAAGAGAAAAGAATCATTAAAAATTGTTATTTTCTAATTATTGGTTACATAACATTATTATTGTTTAGAACTTCGACCGCTGTTTCTCGTGGATGACAATGCCATGGAAGAGTTTGCTGACGTTGATGTTACCAATCCTAATTCTGTAGTGATTGGCCTTGCACCGAAGAAGCTGAACTATGATAGGCTGAATGAAGCATTTCGGTAAGAATTAAACATTCTACTAGTCAATCTTTGATTTTGCACTTTCAAATGGACAATTTTGGTGTTTTATTCATTTTACCAGAGTAATTTATAAATCCATGAATGAGGGACAAATAGTTGCGACTCATAAGGGACGGTTTTACAATGATGGAACTGAGGGTCGGTTATCTCTTGGTCCAGGCCCATTCGTTAGCGCTCTTGAGTATGCAACCGGAAGGAAGGCAGTGGTTTTGGGAAAGCCAAACCCTCTCTTTTTCGAGAATGTAATGAACGATTGTGGATGTCGCCCACGGACAACAATTATGATCGGAGATGTATGCAAAATATTATACCTTTTAAATAATTAATCACCAAAAGAATATTATGCATTTATTAGTAATAACTTTCTCTTCTGCCAACAGGACGTGCACGATGACGTTATAGGTGCTTTAAATGCTGGTATGAATGCTTGTCTCGTAAAAACTGGAAAATACCGACCTGGAGACGAAGAGACTGAATTTGTTCCTCCAGGAGAGATGATGCCTGTTCCAGTATACCAGCGTGCCTTAGTCGTCGAAAATTTTGCAGAAGCAGTTCGTTTGCTCACTTAATGATGATAATCAATAATCTTTCTTGTGTGGCGGGTTGAAGACGGGTAGTTTCCAAGAGTCTCATTACTATAACTTGTAGTAAAACTATAAAAAAATTACCTCCATATTTCTTACTATGTAAAATATTTTACAGATAGATAATGTAAATAGTGTTGCTGTTATTTAATAAGATGATTATACAGATATTATTGTTCTCTCCACATCGCATATCGATCCACATCTAAGAAAAGACTGAGAGTGTTATTGTAAATAATGCTGTATTATGAATGCTGATGATATATTGAGACGTCTTTGAACGTCACTGTAAATTACTCTGTTACAAATTGATGTAATTAAAAGTTTGATGTTGATGAATCAGCGTTTTCGGGTATTATGCATGGAAACTATACTATGATGAACGGTGGAATAATAAAACGTGCTAGTGATACAAAGTACATAAAACAAAATGAATATAAGAAAATAAATATAATAAATTAATAAACTAGCGTTCATTATATATAAATATTTTTTAAAAATGTGTACATGTTTTTATTTCAGAATCCCATGTTAAACGAGTTGCGTCATCATTGTAGCTATTCACTACATTATATAGTATAAATACACACACACCTTTAATTTTTTCCCGTTTTATTTTGTAACGTAACCTGACGCTATGTTTTAACACTACAATTAGCTATTAACATAATTAAATATTTTCTTATAATCTATTTATATCTCTCGGTCTATATATTATATAATTCCGTCTTGCTTGCAAGGAATGAGGAAAATTTCTATATAAAAAAAGAACGTTTTCTCGGTCTCAAGTTATCACAACACTAAACATCATTATCTTTCTGAAAATTTACCAAATATATAACCTCCCCACTCCAAACATAATACTGTGAATATTCGTTTTTTTTAATTGTGCACCAGATCGTTGTGCGTAAATTGGATAGGTTTTTAAAGATATTTTTTACGGAAGTATCACAATCACAAAAGTCGAATTTGGTTTGGTTAATATTCCGGATGAGGAGGTTGGCCAAACTTTTACGGACCCATTTAATAATATGTTACGTATTTCTGTTACTGATTAGTTTCCATATGAAAAAATACATATATCGAATGTAGTAATCTTTGTAGTGTCAGTTTGTAGATTGTGAGGTATTAATTTTTTAGGGAAAGATGTGTGGAGGAGGATCTATAATCATATGTAGAAGTTTAATCATCGAAATTTTGTGGGCTCCTCATAGGAATGATTTAACTAACATACATTTTATTTGTCTGTTTTTCTACTAATCAAGTTTAACAGGAATATATGCTATCAATATGAAGGTTTTTATTGCATTTTAGCTGCAAAAACTGGACCTGTTTAATTGTTACAAAAAATTCTCATAATGCCCCGGTAGCACAAAATGTCACAGAAATCTATCGAAACTAAGGAAAGGATAATAATAACAAATAGAGGGATAGTATAAAATAAACTTAGTATAACATGGGAAAATACATAACATTTTGTTAACTTGGATTGAGCAAACAGGTTAGTAGTATAAAACCATTAAAGGTGATTGTAGGGAAAGAATCGTTTGTGTTACGGTTTAATTTTTCATCTGGTACTTTGTAATTAGTAATTACATTTCGGTAAAAATACAAAAGTTATTTGTTCGAATTTGAATTGGCATCTGTTACAAGTTCTGTAAGTGGACTTGGAATTTCCCATTTTGTTTTTGAAGTAGGTATTAATATTATAAATGTATTTTTCCGAAAGGCACATTAAGTAGATCAATTCTCCAAAAAAGTAGGTCAAGTCGTCATTTCTTCAGTATGTAATTTTAACTGGACCGTTGTTACCAACATCTTGACCATCACCTTCCCCATTAACGAATACAACCTGGTTTGAGGATATTTCCTGCATAGATATCGAGTTAGGTGGTGGCGTGCTAGGGGTAAGTGTCACAGGAACAGTTTGGGCAGATCCTGATGGGCTTAATGGTGGTGAAGACTGTGTTGACGAGGAGGGGGAGGCAGTTAAGCTTGGACACGGTGTGCCCTTAAGGTGACACTCTGACTCTGGCAGAGAGCGCGTCATAATACGAATAAGGTTCGTGTGAACAGTAACTCTAACGGATGGTTGATAAATCAACTCCCCATCACAATTCCAGACGCTGTGCGCCTTTGTCTTTTCTCGGGAGTCACATCCACATCCGGGGAAAGAGACATCATTGCTATCACGATCCGGACTGGTATCGTCCATATTTGACCCTCCTCCATTTCCAGTGGATCTCACTCCGGGAGTGGGACAACACTGAACTGGGGTGAAAATGAACTCATCTACTTTATAACGTTCCACGAAAGGCAAGGCAAACTGGGAAATAAGAAAATGGGATTCATGTCATCATCACGTCTTGAGTCTATATATAATTTTTTGTAACTGTTTTCTTTATTTTTAGCTTACAGCTCTTCTGCTATCCCCCGCCGTTCGCAGTAGATACTGAAGATGCTTAAGCCTGGACGCTTTACGAATAAGGATCAGATCAATATGCCCATCAGCAAGATGAGCAAATGGGGCCATTCCTAAAGGAGACAATGCGCATCGGCAACTGATGTTGCATCCAGAAATGCCAAGGAATCTCCCTTCAACACGTTTCCACTCGCCTCCCGTCGTCCGGCTGGAGGCTGCGATGCAGTCCTCACAACAGTTCCCTCCTAGACATTGTGTCGGCACTTTCCGGCTCTCGTCTACACACACCCGCATATCCACGCTCCCTTCATATGTAGCGTGAGCCAAATATTTACGGAATCCTGGAAAATCCAAAAAGAAAAGTAATAAGAAACACGGCTGTGATGACGATCCAGTAATAAAATCATGTAATATTGTAGATAGATAGCAGCTCCGGAAGTGAGCTGGCAAGCTATTTCCGTTTAATCAACTGCTTCAGTGTTCTGTTGTAACCCACCTGCAATATCATATCTCTTTGGCCCCATCCACCTTAGCTTCTCAGAGTAAACCATGGTATCTGCCAAATGTCCATAAGACATCTGCCCCACGATAAATCTACTTATTCCAGAGTGATTATGAATCGCTGCTACATCCAGTGGAGCTGAATTTCCCAGTAAAATATGAAGAACGGCCGTCTGGGCGTCATCCGTTCCGTGTAAGGTAAATGCCAACGCATTACTTGAGCCTGCTGGTATCACTGCCACGGGAATTGGAGCCTGTTGCAAATCACCCTCATCAATCGCCTTGCTCTGCGGAAATCCTCTCGTAAGGAGCCCCGTGACCACCTCACAAATAGTTCCATCTCCTCCTACCCCAACGACCACGTCGAACTCTGCAATTTTTTCATCCGACATCCCTGCTAAAGCCTCAGTAGCGTGATTTCTTCTCTGAGTGTTGATCACAGTCCATTTGCAGGAGGACAGGAGGAGAAGCGGCTTCACTTGGCGGTCGAATATCTGAACACCCTTCCTTTTTCCGCCGTACGGGTTCACAAAAAAGAGAAGGTTCTTTGGTCGACCGACAAGGCCATTTAAAGCTGCGAGTAAACTCTGATGCCAATGATTCAGCACGGGGTAGTCTGGATGTGAAAGCTGGATCTTGTTTCTTGTCCAGCGCGGACTGTCTTTCACACGCTGACTAAAATGGACCGTCAAGTACTGTCCAAAACTGGAGGAACCGGAAGAGCATGAAGTTGACGAAGAGGATGAGCTTACAGAATCAGACTTTCCGCTGCCACCAAATAAACAGCAAATGCTACTACCCCCACTGCTCCGTCTCCTTCCTCTGGTTTTGAGACCCTCCTTGCCAACATTGTTGTTTTTACAGAGGAGCTCCACAGCAAGAATATCCTGGATCCTGACCTTCATCCATTCAGACATGTCCTCCGTCCCTAGAAAGACATAAAAATAAATAAAGAATGTTGAGTGGGCACAAAAGTATAAGGACCTTTCACCCGACAGCATTTCCTATTTTTAGCAATTTTATCCTTGCCTGCATACATACATCATCCTCATATTATATCATCCATCACCACCACTCTTATCCTGATGGCTATTATGAACACAAGGAAAAAAAATGTCTAACTCACAAGTTAGTAAAAATCAGTAAATCAGATACAGATGCTGAATGTGAGTGCAGTGGACCCGAAAAATGAACCCGTTCACCCGACTTGTTTTAAAACCCTGCGTCATAAATTTTTTTTTGCTCAAGGGAAGCGAAAAAATATATATTATTACATCCCTCTGCCATTCATCCACTTCTAGAAAAAGTACTTATAAAAAACCTATTGCTATAAAGTTGACTCGATACTAATACCCGTGTAATAACCGTTATATTTCAGAATTCAACTGTACCAAAAAATATGAAAAAAATATTTTCAATTCTTCTTTTCATTCCCTTTTTTTGCTGCGTATGTAGTATATACATATGTAATTTCTTTTTCTCACTTCTTATTAATGTCTCTACATAAAAACTGGCTTATATGTTATATAAAATGCACAAGCTCGCAGCGTTTTTTTCACGCTCTGATTCCGTTTTTGATCCTTTTTGCTGCGTGACATACATCCTCCCTTTTACTGCTGCCATCATCATCATCATCACCTTCCATGTTCCCAACTTTACTACACATCCTCCTACCAACCGCACAGCGAGTAAACAAGCTTCCGAGATTCACTATCTCTGAAAACTTTCCTGACAATATCAATAGCAGCAGGAGCAGCGTCATGTTCTAAATTCTAGACTAGCGGTTATGTTACGTAAACTTACAAGAGCCAGAAAGAGATGTGCAAGTTGGTGTTGTACAACAACGAGCCGATATAAAATGCAAAAATTGTTCTCTGCTTCTGGCCAAGAGCAGAAAATATCTATATATTTTTTTCTTCATCACGAAAGAATGTCACCCAGATCATGGTGATCGTAATCGTAGTAATATTTTTTCCCCGAGTAAAAAGCAAAAGTGCTCTTGCTGGTTGCTGGCACATTTGGCATGCCGAGTTTTTGATATTTGATATACGGCAGTGGTGGAATAAGAGAGTTGCCAAAAATGGCTTCACATGGCGAAACCGAGAGAGAATAAATATGCTAGAGTTTAATGGAAAGTTTATCACATTAGTTTGGAGGATTGCTCCCGCTGCTGGCGGTGGCATTTATAATTTTCTCATATATGCTGTCCTGTCCAGCAGCTATTAACTTATTTTTAGTCGGAAAAAATGCAGGAAGTACGTAAATAATGTGAAGAAGACGTCATCCATTCCAGTTGCTATTACCAAGAAATATATGTGGCTTTTTTTGGTGGTCGACTGCATTTTCACATGAAAATGTGAACAATACAGAAATTAACAATGTGATGATATAATAATAGTAAGTAGCTAAAAGATGCAGAGAGTTGGATAACTTAAGGAGTTAATAGTCTGTGCGGAGTGTATTTTATCAATTATGAAAACGATTCTTTCTCAACCAAGCGAAATTTTCAATATGCCAACAATGCAAAGAACAAAAGTTCTTTGGTTAATTATATTTTGGTGCTTGTAATGCAAAAGCTCGACAATGTAGTCCTGACAGCTTTTGCAAACTTCAACTCAAGGTTAGAAAAAATCTCAGGAGTGTGTTGGATATATGCTCATGTTTTTTCCTACCTAAAACCGGAGGGATGCAAGTAAAAAGATGTGATATAAAAAACGAGGAGATATTGTGCAAAACTGGTTTTTACGTTGGGCAAATGAGAAGACGATGATGCAGGCAGATAAATATTGACTCATGAGTATATATAGTTTGAATGAGTTGTTTATAAAGCAAAGTGTTTTCCCCTTTAAAACATTATAATTCAGCTCCATCAAGTAAACTTCACAATATTTCACTCACCTCGCTTCTTTGGACACCATGTTAGTTGATGCTGGAACAAGAGGACGGAATGTGGAGAGTGGCTGATCTGGAATGTATCCTTGAGCAGTGGATCCCCTTTGCCCATTTTGAAAATATGGGTTGTGCCTCTGCTTCTTGGCTCCCGAGTTGCAATAAAAACGGCCTCCGCCGCTAGGACAAGTTTTGATTACGACGAAACCAAATCCGAATCACGTGGTGGTCGGAAAGACGGTGGTGGAGTTGTGTCTTGGCTTTCTACACACACTGGAGAAAAAAAAAGAATTGATTGATTAACTTTAGACTAGGGGCAAAATGAGAATTTACTAAGAAATTGTTAAAAAAGCTGCTACAAAATTTTTAACTAGTAAAACTGGTTTCAGTTTTATTCTGCGTAGATAAACTACATTTAAATAAATTGTTGATTTCAACGTAAACATTGACCAGCAACAGGTTTATTATTACAACACAGAAGACTATGACAACGCGACACCATGATATCTTACCGTTGTGGCAAGGCAAAAATTATATTTATGGCACTGGCACTGTCGTATTATGTATTATTATAGTTTTACTTGGCAGCTTTGTGGTTTCTCATAGGTGCATACAATATGGAATAATGGAATGGCCGACAGTATAATTGACTGATGATTTCGAGAAGATGATGATGGGAAAAATTCACACGCTGCCAACTAGACTACGAAAATTCTCCCAGTTTAAAAATGTTAAAGCAGTCATTTATGTGCCGAATGGAAGAAAGATAGTATTTTAAACAGCATGATACGATGTCCGATATTCCGATTCCAACACTTTTATATTGATGGATGATATTATTTTCAGGGGAACGCACCATTTTTGGTGAATGGTAGCTTAGGAAAGCTTTAAAAATATGGTACCTAAGTAGAGATAAAAGCGATTTCGTGACTGCTCATGTATAATTTTTACCTTGTTGATGCAAGCCTAAGCATAATAAATTGCCTTGCTATTAAACATATTGCTGAATAATGCTATTGTTGTACCTTTTAGCAAAAGGTTTATCGTCACATATTGCACAAGAGAGAAATAGAGAGAATCGACCATCCAGTTGGAAATTAATGCTTAGAATGACAAAGAAAAAGATAATGACGGAGAGCACGCAACGCAAACAGAATGAAAATGGTCTCTTTTTTCTTGTAAAAAATCACTGCATTTCAAAAGTTCAAAAAATTGACATTGAACTTAATAACTGACACGAGTTTGAAATGACCACAAAATTGTATAGAATTTTGCTCGGGGTGTATAATATTTTGCTCCAGTTGAAATTCAACCTGAAAATGTAGGTCACGAAGCCATAATTTTATAGACTGTCTATTCCTCTGGTTGAGTTTCAAATGGTCGTTTCCACCCACGAGCAAGGATTCGTTACAGTTTTGAATTTGCAGAAACAAAATCATATACAATCATCCATTTCATGAATCACATAAAACCACACACAATAGCTTGTGGTGATGCCCCAAGACAATTTCAGATGCTCAAGTGCATATGTACCTGAACTGGACTGGGGTAAAAGTATACATAATAATATAATGACAATCGAGAGAGAAAATGATAATACACCTTGTTTACTTTTGATTATTTGCATTCCCTCATTTAAAAATAGATAGTGGAGATAAAGCCCACTTATTATACGTTGGAAGGAGACCATTTAGTAAAACGATGTGCACCTTTTATCATGACTATTAGAATAATATCCATTACTTGTTAGTATGATATTCATGTAAACAAACATTTAACCTACTACTGTCAAGTATTTATAGTTAGTTATTATACTTTTATTAGTCAATAACTGATTGAACATTGGCAAAGTTAAGACAACTGATTTGCCAATTGCTACAGTGAGCCTGTGAGAACCAGATCAGTTGTCAGTTTGTGACGGTTTTGCTGACAACTGAACAAGCATAAGCAGTAATTAAGATAGGGTTGACATTAATCGGTATAAGACAGCGCTGAGAGCGATACATTAACGTATAATTTACAAGCATTGTTGTCAGCATCACAGCACAGCGGCAGGTAAACGTGGAACGTGGACATAATGAATGAACATGACAGAATGAAATGGAGAACGTCAAATAATCTTATCTCTTGAAAAGGAAAGATTTCAATTGCCTCCATCATTAAAATTGTCATAATTATCATTCCAGATACATAACCAATGATTCACTACATTCTACGTACAAGTTTTTATGATGAAAGGCAAACATAACATTTTTCAAGGTTCAATAATTGCGAGAGAAGAAATAATATCACAGTTTCAAAATTATCTCTGGTATAAATAACCAAGGATATATTATGTATCTTCACATTACATCAGTTGTTGGGATTTTATAGTCGAGAAAATTACACGCACACGCTCAAATAGCCTGAGTCACCGAACTTTTTAAAAATGCAACAACAATTTTCATACAATACTACGAAATTATTTATTTCGCTTTTCCACTTGGCATATTAGGCTTTCTGAAAAAAATGGCTTCTTCTCGTGCTAGCAATAAATATTCATCATTTCTCTCAGCTATTCATGCTACGAAAACATTTTGCTTTTGTGCATCTTTGCGAAAATTATTATTTCTACGACGTTGCATCACCATCCAACCAACCAACCGCTATGACCGTGTGGATCACAAAGAAAACACGAGCTTTCTACGGTTACGTTATTATGCCAAAATAATATTATATCCTACATTTTGTAATATTATTATAGCACATCGTACCATACAACAAACAAACATGCTAAACACAATTACATTTCCTGTGAAGTGAAGGGGAGCAGAAAGATGTAACAAAGTTAACTATTAGTGTTACAGAATCCCAAACCGCAGCACAGCAGTCTAAAAACTTGTATCATATAACTACTCCTTTCTGCTCGGAAAAGTTTTTAACATCCTTTTAAACTTTTAAGGTCAAAATACAGCAAAAGTGATTGGTAGCTAGTTTTAAATGACTAACATCTTTCAACTTTTAGTAATATACACTTACATGACCAGGAAACTTATGTTATCTTTCTCGTCTTTGTAATAAAGGCTATCGTACAACAGGGACGTTGAAAAAGAGTAGCCAAAGCGGTAGTAGTAGCTGGGCTTGCTGTGAAATTAAATTGATTTTTAGTTTGGATTTCATTTTCTTGACTTTTTTATAGACTTGGGAGAGTTGAAAAGGCCATTTTTAGAGCAAAGATTATATAGAGCTGTGTGGTGCGAAGGTGCTATATGTAATGCGGCTTTTTTGGCTTTCTTTTGATGTAGTTCAGTAACTAGGTTTTTACGTTTAGTCTTCCTAGTTTTCTAACATTGCGAAAAAGGACATGGATGTGTCTAATGTACAGAAACAAACAAAATACAAAAAAAAATCGATCGATATATCTCTCTTTCCCTTCTCATATATGTATAAAGGTCCTCGCTCTTTCCGTTTCCTGCTATAAAACCAAATGAGATTGCATTTCACAAAAAAAACAGCAAAAAGGGAACGCAAATAGTTGCATTCTTTTCTGCTGCTACAGACACAGAATATGTCTGATCATTTATTTTAACAAAATGTGAATCAGCCAATATTTTGATCAAAGTGCAATCTATATTGTACCCACATCCACAAACTAATCACGTTATCTCAAGAAAATTCAATTTTCATTCGATATGTTTTGATTTCATTCCTTTGCTTCCGTACAAACCAAGTTTTTGTTGTGGTAATGACTCAGCACAGCAACTCGCTTTCTAAACAACACTTTAAATTGGCATAGTAGATGCTGATGAGTAAAAACTACACCATTATATACGGACTCAACTCTCAATTTATGTGCAAATGTCATTAAAAATCTGAGTTCGTACCACGCAAATCAGTAAATAAATAAATGATAAAACTTGTTGCGGCATTTTTTGTAACCTACTCCAACCAACTTTTAGAGATATAGCCAGCGTACTAGAGTAAATGGCAAAAGGAAAATGAGAGTCTCTGCACTAAAAACAGTAATTTCCATCGTATATTTTGTTCATAGTTCATCAATTCTGTTGCAATTTGCATTCATAGTCTAATCAGTGAAATGGCAGTACATTTTGGTATGTCCTAACAGTTGAGACACTGAGTGAGTCAGTCAAAGTCTTCTTGAATCTGGTATTTGGGCAATGACCTAGAAAAATCACTTAGAAAATGCATGCAAGTAGGTAAATGCAGAGACAAGCAAAATACTATCGTATATTCTTGGTCTTGACGTTGATCTTACAGACAAGTGCCTACTTTTGCAATTTGCAATAGCCTTGCCATCATCACGGCATAAACTTCAATCCTCCTCCACCACCACCATTTTCTCTTTACCAACGACAGTGCAATGATAATAAGCGAATAACGGCGTAGGTAACCTTTTTAAGTTAAAAGGAAACCAAGTGCCTATAATATATTCTACCAATCAATGTGTCATTACTTGAACAACGAATGCATTTAGAGTAATAGTGTGGATATAATTAAAGCATATTCGAATGTACATATATAGGTAGATAAGTAGTCCCTACTGTCTAGTTAAGTCAGTCAATAATCCTTCTCTCTCTCGCAGCTTAAGCCTAGCCAAAAATACATCAAAAAAAGTTTTGCCAAGCTGCAAACTTTTCTTTTTTGTTAAGGAAACGCTTTATAAATAACAATCAGCTCGTTCATTCATTCAATTCAGACAATCTGGCTAAATTTTCTATCCTTTCCCAAAACAAGTTTTCTTTGCCAAACTTAAACTGCATACATGGTTTCCCTTTTAATAAAAACGACTTTACTTTCTCCTTTTTTACTTCTTCTTTCTGTTATCGTAACTGTTGGCCCATAATGTGACTAATGTGAGCGAGTTGTATAAAAATATGCAACTTTGTATGTAGTACCGCTCTTATTTATACCCTTTGCAATCTTTTGTTCAGGGGATAAAAAAATAGTGAAAAAGTACGTTATACGGGTTAACAAAATGCAAAATGCTTGTTACGGGTGGCCTAGTTATTTTTTTGTCAAGTGTTTCCATTATTTATCCTCTCAATAAAAAAAGGGATTTCGCCTTAAAATGGGGTTTTGTTTGCGTTTTTTGAATGCAACGGAGTTCAATGAAAGGATACATCGACCAACTCTTTCAGTTGGAAACTCACTTGACTGACGAGATGCAAAATGAAAAGAGATATAAAAAAAGAGCTATCAGACCACCCACACCCATAAAAGCAAAATATTTATGGTGAATGGTTTTTGTGTTTGTTTACTTGGCTTGTTGGATAACATTTATTTTTTTCTTGCTTGCCTATTTATCTTTTTTACCGGTATCATCACACGTTTAAGCGCTCCCTATGAGAAAAACGCCATTTTAATAGTAATTATGTATGTATCACTAAACACTGTTCATAAGAACATATAAAATAGTACCGCTTGAGTTAATACTCAAGTCAATGCCACCAACGTGATGGGATGATGATGGCAACAGCGGTGGCAATGGTTCACTAGGACTTGGCTGCTATGGCAATAATGCATGACGTTGCTAATTAAATGACTTGTTGCATAATTACAAATTAGTTTCTTGGGAGCACACTAATAGCTAACTTGAGCGGGGACTCTTCGTGATGAAAAACCATGAAGGTGGTGGTGGTGTAACACACGTAGACAATTTATATCGACCACGATATAAAAATGTGGATGATGCTCGTGCAGCCTCCACCAGCTCATTTTTTTAGACAAATGAAGACCAGCACTAAACTTACGTATAGTATATTAGGGATTTTTATTATGAGGACCGCATTTTGAGAATATCAACGTAAGCTTTTTAAGTGAGTAGTTTTGCACGACTGACCATCAAACGTCAACAGAATCACCACTCAACCTAGACTTACTTGGAAATATCTAATAAAATGTGTAATGTATATTGTTGTAAAGTTAGTTACAAGCTGTGTTCTTAACAACCTATAACACACACACAAAGAGTTAACTAACATAGGCATTATTATCATCATAACCATTGTGAATGGGCCGGTTGCTTTCATTTGTTACATGGATTATCTTGATTGTGCAATAGTAATCGATAATAAAAAAAACTATAGCTGCATTCTCTGTGCTACTGGCTGATTTGCTTCTGCTCTACCAACTTTACTGCATTGCAATATTGATATTCATAATCGGGAGCAGAAGATGATGAAAGCCAGCCTAAATTGAGTTTTTCTTTTGGAATTATGAAAATAAATGGAGTTTTTCCTGGAGTTTTCCTCAATAAAATGCTTTTTTCATTACTGGATTACAATATACCAGAACAACAACAGCATATTGCAGTACTGCCTACATGTAATATGCTACTGCGGACGTTCTCTAAGGTACCTGATCCGTTTCGTTTGGAGCCCTGAGCCAATAAATTATACTACTACTATAATGCTAGTAGTCTATAGGATCGCCATGTTTGACGCTTTGAATTTTGCATTAGGCTGAAAAAATATTTATGCAGGAAAGCTCAGGTTGTTTGGTAGCGGTGTTGGGTACGATGAAAAGAAGACAAGAAAAAAGGAATAAAATCAATACTACTGAATACTAATACTACTGACTGATATAATGATAATAGCCCAATACTACTACCGTAATCATTACCAAACGATGCAGCAAGTTCAGGAGGAGTGCTATATGAAACGACGACAAACTACATTTTTTGTATTATTCTCCTTTACCAGTCAAATAGGTAGACCTACTACATTAGTTTTTATATTGCTATTGTATTGACGTTATTCACACCAAGTGAAGAATCGTCATCAGAGAAAAAGCCCACGCAATACTACTTTGAACGAGGCAGCAAGTGGCACCAGCAGTTAGTATGGAGTTCAAGGGAACTTTCGTATAATAAATAAGGTAGTTTTATTGATTTACTTGAAGCATTCATTGCAGCTAACAAGGTACTTCAGATCCGCCTCTCTGTTGTAGGAAGGAAGCCTGTAAAAGTGACCCGATATATTTGGTAGCCAAATTTGCAAAGATTTGCCACTAAACTAGGGGGTCTTTCCAGTTTTCTCCCAAATTGTAAACTATTCAACAAAAGTTACGATAAGTGTGCTCCTGCTGCTCACAATTTGGGATGAACAGTTGTGTTTTTTTTAGAATCAACCTGAGTAAAGGAATGGGGAAAGTTTTTAACAGGATATGTTTATTTGCTATAATATGCACTATGCACATAGCCCCAATAAATAATGACCTTGTTTAATATTCTAGCAGTATCGACAAGACGAGGAAACAAATGTGTCGCATTGAGAAACATGCTGTGTGGCAAACAAAACAACATGGTGAAAATCGACAAAATATTTGCAAGATGGGACTACTTTTGGGAGGCCAAAGTTAGTTTAGCTGTCGGTTTTTACGTCAATTGTAACAGAGAGCAAGAGCAAATGTACAATTGACAAAAGCCGAATGTTTTCCCTTTGGAGTTGTTCTGCGTGGGAGGCGGTTTTAGTGATATTAATCATGAAAAGAGGCTTTTGATGTATAGTACCATATTGCGTATATAGTATTTACCTTGTGCTCCTCAAATTGCATCTATTTTAAACTTGACAAATAATGTTCATTCATATAACAATAAGCTGAGCTATAGTAAACACCCTGAGCGTTCTTTACTTATTAAATGTAAGGAAATCATTACCGAGGAACATAGTTCATGCCAGAGGTTAGAGGATGACCATTCTTTTTCCTGTTTCGCCTCAAACTTTATTTTTTCGATTAGTCTGATTAAAAGTTGTAGTAATGAGCAAAACAAAGCAAATTGTTTTTTTCTTTTAAAAAAACCATCCCTCTCTCGTTACACAAAAGACTTTAAGCAAAGATTTCACTTTTGCACTCCATGCTACAAAATGTACGGTTAATTTATAGCATTGTTTATTTAACGCTTGAAAAAATGGTGTTTAAAAGGCAGGTGTTTTGAAAAACAAGAGTGTAAAAGAAATATAGTATTTTTAATGACAATTATTTTATGCGTTAAGCGTGCCTCACTGAGCCGTCGTGAGAACTTGAACAACATGTTATTAAACCTATACATATAATATACCTACGCATATATTGTTTAATGGCGGTGATGGGGCGATTGACAAGAGGAAAAGTGAGAATGAGAATATTTCACTCTTGCTTTTAAAATTAATAACAATACATGACTCATCATGACTAATGTCTTTGTTAGCTCAGAATAATTTATTTGAAACGTGAGCCAAAACAAATAAAATGCCAGGGAGCTACTACAACAAATAAGAGAACTACTGCTCTATATATTTTTTTGAATTGTTACATAGTTCTATAGTGACCATTGTTACTATAATAGTCGTTATAGGAATCCTTTTTAATTATACTGTCAACTTTCTTGTAAGAAATTAAGTAATAACAAAAAAGAGAAGTAACTGAACTATGATTGTTGACGTATTGTGGTTTTTAGCGTTTTTAATTATGTGAAAGCCTGTCGTTTACTACATGTCCTTAAAGAAATATGTTAAATCAAATTTTACACAGTGATATCCCTTAATCCCTTCCCTTTTATATTTGTACAATAAGATGGATGACTTCAAGAAGTGCTGTCAATTGCCGTTATGAATTATTGCAACACAATAAGTTATAGACTTTGTCTATTTTTTACACGTTACTCGTGTTCCTTCTCCTCCCCCTTTTGTTAGTAATTTTTAATATTTTTTTATTTATCTGATACATTTTTTATTTCTTTATCCTCCCTATAATTTACTTTTGATCCGTGTGTCATTTTTCGCAATAAATAATCCCAGGTTATTTTTTATTGTAGGTTTTTAGAAAGCTATTAATTAAAAATAAAAGTCTTTTGTATTCACAAGTGTTATTTTGTTGATGACAAAAATCATGAAACTAGTAAACTATGTAATTGTGAGAGTTGAATATTTAAAAAAAAATAACAAAAAATAGCTTATTAATTTTAAATATGCACACGTAACGTGCATTTCTTTGATTATTCAAATATAAATGCCAGAGAAGATTTGAAAATTTAATCTTTTAAACACTTTGATAATAAACTGCTGTAGAATTTTAATGATTGTTGATTGCTGCGAATTTAAGATGATGCTTAAAGAAGACAAATATTTTCTTTACTAATTGTAAGTAAATGTTTATTCCCACGCTCATCATGTAATAGCCGTAACGCACGTACTCGTTACATAGTTTTTTTGTGTGTGTCTCGAAGGTTCTAAAGAAGATTCATGTCATCCTACATATTTTTTTCTCTCTTCCCTTTGTAATTCTTGTAGTCCAATTAGTAAATCAAGATTAATTAACAACTCTGATTGTATGTTTTATCTAATATATATGCTATAACATGTGCGAGCAACCGTCTTTATGTGTCTCTAAAACTGCTTTATTCACACTTATCTGCTGCTGAAAACCCTACAGTTTGTAGACAAATATGTGTACTTATCTTTTTTCTTCTTTTTTTGGTGAGCCTGTAATAAATTTGGAGTTAATTGCTCCCATTCGCTATTCTACTGTCAAAGAAAGTGGTATCGTATCAGGACTTGTGTAAACCTGATATCAACTTTGTGAGTGAACTCGTGCCCTATCTAATTGACACGCACGACAATTAACGACTAATCAAAACAATTCTACAACGAGAATGGACAACAGAGGCCACATCAAATACATTGAACCTGACATGATGATGATATTTAATGACACAACATAAAATTTATATATATCGCACCCTGGTAACAAGGAGAAAGATACAACTCTTGCAAAGAGTCATCGTGCATGACGGATTTTGACGAGATGACACCAACTCAAACATCATCCTATTATTAGCGCTATTGCTAGAAAAAAAACCGTTATAAAAACTGTAGCATTGAAAAAAAACACTATATTACACACGTTTTATTATGTGCAACATATTATTTTTATGGTTTATGGCTATCATCAAAAGTCAAAGTCATGCTGTTACTCCACACATACATATTATCAGTATTTTCTGCCCTGTTTCTCTCTTATTCATCATTAATCAACGCAAAGCAATCAAACTTCATTCTATCAACAGAACTCTAGTCATAGCTGGAGCCAGACTCCTTTCCATCACTATCTTCTTGAAGCTATATAGTCGAATCATATTTTTACCCTGATTTTCTCCGCTTATTTTTTTCATTATGCTAACAATGCAGATTTGTCATACAAGATAAAGCATTCATTTAACTCTTAGAATGGACAGAAAGCAGAGTCATCAGTTAATATTTTTTTCGCCTACTCCTTCATTTCTTGTTGTTTTGGAACAAAGATGGATAATATTGCTTTCCTTGTATTTCCACTTCCAGAAAAAAAAGTTTCAATGAGCTAGGTAGATGGTTTGAGAGGAGGAAAATCAATAATTACTGTGTGCTGACTGTTGCGCAAAGCTCCATGACTCTGCTGTTTTATCACCCATATTATGAGATGATGATAACATGTGCCTGATCTTGTCTTTTCCAACTGGCATTAGAAATGGCGTATTTACAGAGACGGTGGTGATGGTGGTGAGAGGCGCGGTGATAGTGGGTGGTAAAACATTGGGTAAATACCAAAGCTAGCAAATAATGTGGAAGGAAAAATATAAAAAGGAAATTGTGGTAAAACTGGGAGTACAGTTATCTATTTTGGAAATGAAATATTATAACTAATGGTCAGTGGTGTCATGACTGTAGACAAGAAGCTGCTAAATATCTTCTAATGCAAAGTATATGTATGTTTATTATTGACATCATCATCACCATCTCCGTATAACTGCCAAGGTCAACAGATGCCATGCAATAATTTCTATACCTAACAACCTTAGAAAGAGAGGCACACATGCTCGGCGTTAATGACTGATAATTTTTCTGCTTTAAATCAAGAATGTCAGCAAAGTACGTAGTACGTATGTACGTACGGACATAATCTGTAAACCTTCATCAAGAGAAAATGTTCGCTTCTGTCACAACAGAAAGACAGGAGAGTTAAATATTTAAGCTGATGTCGAAACTTGTTACTAGTTACCACATATTATTAGGTATACTCATTAGGTATATACTTGATTTAAATAAGTATGTATCCAGGGCAGGCTAATTTCTGACTGACGCGAGTGCAAAAAAGAAGAGGCACTTTGGCATTTTAAATATATATTGTATGCACTTATCAGTGGAAAGCTTATCATCATCAACATAGCTTACAATTTGCACACTGTTTATCACAGTCTCTCAGTGTTATATGTTTACTTTGGGATCATTTATCATTATCGCATTCAGTTTCAATAATACTCTATCGATGTTCATTACAAACAAAATATATTCCTCTTTTATTTTTTTATTCGTTTTTACATAAAGCGGTCCGTTTTTTTCTTTCGTTCTCGTGAAATGTAATGACGTGCATTGTTTTCCCCGGTTTTTTTATTGTGCCTGGCTAAATAGTTGAGAGTACATGTGAACGTAACCAAGCGGCCAATCAGTTAGCGAAAAGTTAAAGCGTTATGAACATCACAGGGAACTAATAAGCAGAAAGCTCTAGGAGGTTGATGTATGTGTGCCAAAACGGGTGATACGATTGCAATAATAATGCATTACTAGAAATGCAATTTTAGGGGTGGTTGGGTTGGCGGTGGTGCTACTTTTTGTTGGTGAAGTGACGTGACAGGAGTATTGACAGTAACGAAGACGAATCCTTAAACTCTTTCGCATTCAAGTGGAGAGAGACAGTACTGCTGGCACTCTGATGAACGGATCGTTTGTATGTCATTCAATGGAAAAAAATATGTAAAGACTTTGTTATGGTCGTAGTCACAATCACAATGCTGATTGTATGCATGGCGGTGGTGGTGTAGCAAAATGTGCTAAACTTTCTTGTATGCACCTGTCCATCAAAAATGTAAACCTGTAAAAAAAGAAGACAGGAGCAGTCTATATTATGTGCCTTGTGGTTTGCACTTGCATACAAATTTTTCGGGTTGAAGTGAAATAAGATTTAATCCTCCTCTACTGCTACTACTACTTGCTGGTATTATGGAAAGGGATTATAGTACTAGAAATTAATATGGCGTGATTTACTTGATGCAATTTCCCTTCTTGAGTTCCGATATAGAAGTTGGTTTAATGAATGAAATGAACTGTCAAGGTGAGGAAAACATAGATTGCAATATAAGTTTGCGTCTTACATATTAATTAATTCGTAATTGAGGTTATGGAATACATTCGTACAATGTCATTTCAGCTATGATGACAGTCAACATTAGTGAAAATGATGGATGCATTACATGAAAAACACGAACTTGTAAAGTTGTTAATTGTTATTTATTGAGCTTTTACTAAATCAAGTAGGCTCTAGTTTCTTTCCCTGTAAATTACTCACAAACCATAAGGTGTGTGCTGCAAGTTCTCACCTTCCCGTTCGTTTTCGTCCGTTGTTCTTATTCTTTCTTATGCTCATCCCTCACTCATGTTTCAATTGTGTAAGAGTGTCTCAAAAATTAAGGACCACAGGCAAATTATGTAGACAAAATCTAGGTTAAAAACCTGCAACTAAATATACGTACACATGCATGTATATGGTATGCTCCTACGTCTGGGCAAGGTATACGGAATACTGAATACCTATACATAATATTGTACACGCTTATGGATGTATAAATAGCTTAAGGTGAAAATTTGCCCTCCAAAATGCTGCCTTCCTTAAATTCTATACTTTATGGGATGACAAGAAGAAGATGCACTGTAATGATTCTGCAAACTTACTCATTCCCATCGACTAAAATCACTATAAACTCATTCATTTTCAATGCCAGTGGCATGGCAATGACGATTGTATGTTCACCGACCGCTCGCTCATGCCACTTTTAATACTAAGTTCCATTCATTTTAATCGCTTCTTACAAACTTTGTACACACCATCATCATCATCCTCTACTCATCTCATTGCCCTTAATATCCCTCACCACGACCCTGAATAATGTTTGTAATCGTGTATTTTCTACAACACATTTTTATGTGGAGTTGATTTAAAATTTCCTGACTAGCAGCAGTAGGGTTAAGCCAAGCAGTTTAAGTAGTAATTGCTCACATTCACACCCGCGTTTTTAATCCGTCATTACGCCATATTATATATCCTTCTTATCTATCACACCGGGAGCTTCCCTCCTCGTTCCTTATCGAATCTGTTCCTCATCATCCCACACCTATTAACAGCTTGAATGCAATACTTTAATTGGGATTGGGAATATATCACCTAATCTCAAAGTTTATACCTACTTACTTGATTCTCTTAAATGAAAAGATGTGCTGTTCACTTAACATATCGTTTAAGAAATTGAAGACATCATTATCATCCTCATCATCACGTCCTGAGGCTTTCCCCTTTATCGTCTTCAGATAAGATGGCCCGATTCATCACCCTCATTCTACTCAAAAGTCTCATTGCAATTTTCTAGAGAGATAGAGAGTGCAGTAGTAGTGACGAGCATTTCCCGTCATGTCATCGGAATAAAATTGAAGCTATCCTCCACAACACACCTAGATGACATGCAGCATACAACCAGGATGATACCGTGACATCTCATAAACAGGAAATTATTAATAGGGGGCTCATATATATGGATGTGTGCGAATGCAAATAAATCCTATCATATCAACAGAATTACCATATTACTTGCTAGCAATAATGGCATTTATAAAAGTGTGATGAAGATAAATTAATATAGAATCCCTTTTAGTAGGATGTCGTATTTTAATTTCAAGAAGAAATAAAAAATACCTTGGAAAATGATAAGAGGAGTATTTACGAAGCTTTTCAAAAGAATACATTTATTCTACATACATTTATCAGATTGTTCATTAAAATATACGCTATAGCAATTAAAAAAAAACAGAAAAAAATGAGGACCCTACGCATAAAAGCAAGAAGTGTGTAGAATGAAACTTAAGAAAATGAAATGAATCGGCAAGAGAGATTAAGTATTAAGATTGCAAAAGTTTCTTACCTTTTTTAATCACGGTAGGTTACAAACATTTTATTTTGATTAAAGTGTGTTTTAATGATTGAAATAAATGACACACTGCCAGACGGGGGAATATAATCACTGCCTGTGTGGCAACAGGGACTTTTAGTAGTACACACGCACCAACGTCACAAAAGTAAGTAGAGTATTACTAGGTCATCAGCCAGCAAGAATGCCTTGTTATATTATACGATGATGCGTTTCATGGAATATGCCACTTTTGCACAAAAAAGGAATCTCTACTGCTTTCCTGGCAGCCGAGATACCCTTTTTGATCGTCAACTTTGGTCATTCATTCCAACATGCTTGATTGCATTATATATACTTGGAACTTTTTTTTCCTTCTCCAGAGACTGCAGACTATAACTGTTCTGTAATTCAAATGAGTGGACTACTCATGCCTTTTGGCTGTCCCTATTTCTCGGTTTTTTTGGGTGAGTAACTACGCACAAACTTTGCAAGAAGTCAAAGGCCTCGTTAACACGAGTAAGTCATATCAGTATAATCCCAGTGCCTATAATAGAGTCATCATTACCAGAAAAAATCTTGTACCCTTTTTTTATATCAAATTTATTTTTCTGACATAACTTGATATTTAATAATGAAATATTTTCCAGAATGTAATTGGAATCGGGCAACTACACACAAAAAAACATGCTATATATACTGTCACACTACCAGATATAAAAGTTGCAATTTTTTTTCAGCAGCTCTCAGTTTTCCACTGTTTTTTCTCACAAATTTCACCACAAGACACAGAGCGATTTTCGCAACGTGTGTGCTCTCTGTCAAGCTTCCCAACGCACTGGCTAGGTTCGTGTGGTGGTTATTGACCAGAAGAAGCATTTTCGTTGTCGATGTACTATGGCATGCAAAAGTATGAAAATCTCAAGCAAAAGGAGTATCACTCACTGTTGTAGCAAGCTCACAGTGAGTGAAGAAACCACGTTCTCTGAGAAAAACGCAACCCTTTTGCTACTATTAACCAAATAGGCGTTTTTAGCATCTCACAATGGACAGAATAAGTATTACAAGCTCAGAGAGTACAACAATCATGGGTAATAGTAACATCATCGTATACCTTACCACACACACAAATACTTCTCTGCTTCTATACGGCAACTTTTTGAGCAATGCACTTGTTCGTCGTGGTAAAATTGTAAATATTTCGTAGTCCTTGTTTTGTACGCAGTTTTCGTTGTTCGTAGTAGTATCATTCGTAGTATTTCTTCTTCAAGGAATTTTTTGCTCGCTTATAGTCTCGTTGGATCATCATAAATATAATAAAACTCATGCTTTCTGCTTCCTTCACTCTCCCATCCTACAACTATCGTATTTCGTGTAACATTCTAAATTTTGTGCAACGATGTTGGCAAGATATATAGCATTTGGCACGCTACAGCAAATATCCCAGTTACATTATTCACGAACTCAAAACAAAATGCATACTACCACAAAAATAATAGCAACAACAACAACGCTTACGTATAATATTTATTTTTTTACATTGCCATGGCGATGGTTTAGCTATTATTAAAAGCGTATATATATGTAACACCTTAAATTGACTGCTGCTGAAGTAACATCGAAAGTAACAGTAATTTACACGCGTTTATAATGTAATCAAATCATGCCACCAACATCATCATTGCTCTCTTCTAGCAGCATAAGAAGTTTGTAGAGGTAATTCGTGAAAATGCGTCGTGGCATGGCAGACCTGTAACAGTTTTCTTCTTCGTCATGATGATCATAATCATTTCATTTTGCGATGTCCTCAGATAAAATGACTTTTTTACGCGTTGTACTTATTGTTGTTGTGTTTTTTTTGGTGTTGCTGCATAATGCGAAAGAGATGGAGGGGGAAGGTAAATGATGTGATGTGATCATGATCATAAAAAATATAATATATGTATTTTTTGCATAAAGGAACTAATATGATGCGGAAAAGCTATTTATTTGGAAATGGATTTGGTAATGATGATGATGAGGTATAGAACAGAGCAACGGAATCATTATAGGTTGTCATACAATTTGGCCAATTTTCATACGGTAGAATTTGCCGTTTTCCGTTTCCGTTGAAGTGGAAAGTAATCTCCTTAATGACTGTAGTAGTAGTAGGTTTGCCTGGGTACAGAGAACTGAGGAAGCGGTTGTAAAAGTAAGTCTACCGCTGATCGCTTATATTATGTTTTGTGTGCGAGGAACATAAAACGGTAGTAGTGGCGGTGGGATGAGAAGTGAATTTGGAGTGCATGTAGCCGTAATAATTGGTGGGTACATTGCTATGAATTATGAAAATATGTACTTTGTTGCAATAGCGGTGGAGAAGACGGATGATTTTGTGCATGGCATGAAGTAACAAGTGCAGTTGTATTTTTAAGCTTGAAACGTTGCAGGTTTTGCACGCACAGGTGTATGCATGACAGAGAAGACAGTGCAATGAATTTTTAAGGAAGTTAAAAAAAATCGGCGGAGCTATAAATATGAATATAGGGGAGAGATGTAGGTACTTAATTTTTACTTCGGGTATAAAATACGGAAATAGAATCACTTCACTCTTGAGATCGCATTGTAACATGCGCGTAATCGAGCCTCGTGTAAAATGTGGGGCGTACCTGCAACATAAACTTTTAGGGTCGGTGTCGATAACATCAATTTTTGGAGATTATTTTAGAAAGGAACAGGGCAATGTAACATGTAATGAAAAGAAGAATATAATGTAACGATGTCAGGTAATGGCTACACATTTAATATTTGTCAGGGGAACAGATCGTGCAGGGGCAATAAAATTTAAGAAGTGAAAGCAGACTTTTAAACATTTCATGTTTTATGACATGAAGATAAATGTAATAAAGAAACGGTCAGTCTGTTTTAAACAGTTTCATTTGAATAGGTGAATGTTTTATTAAAATGAGTTTCCTGTAGTAACAAATAATTGGCAATTTTAATGCTATATTTTAATATTTTTCTGGTTATCATTATTCGGTCTCAATTGATTTTGGTCGGTTAATGACAACTGTCAGAGACCTTTATATTTTTATTCGTTCAAATACATTACGCTAATAAGCCATACAACTTATGAAATGTGACCGTGACAAATAATTTCATATAGGTATTCAAATTTTCTTTTATTCATGAATACAAAATCCCCAGTTGAGATATTTATTACAAACTTTCTAAATATAACAGATCCTACAGAGAGTTACTTCTTCCGAGAAATCTCATCTTGATTTACTTGCTGCCGACTTCTAAACATCCGGTTAAACAATCTAAAATGATTCCTTATGTTATGTTGTCCACTTGTGTTATTACACTGCGACGTAGTTGCATTAGCATTTGCGTGGCTGGTGCGACAAGCTGGAGCACAATTATTCCATAGGTGAAGATAGCGCCACTTGTCTGAATAGAATAGATCAAATTTTGAAATGTGATTTTTAGTAAGAAATATTATACGTAATTTATATTTATTTACATTAACTCGTTAGCTGGAAGCTGATACCTTGCAGAGTAAATGATGTGTAACGACAAAGTAGTTGCAAGATAGTGCTATTGGGCATAAACTCAAGGTATTGGAAAGGGTTACAAGCTTCATACGATCCTCCGCTGAAGTATGAAAATCTGGATATTTGCTGACAAGACTACTTTGAATCACGTTTGTTAAAGATGTATGCACCAACCGATGCCATTCCCCGGCCATCCACCATATTACCAAAGCGACTGCCAAGTATATAAACGGATGTACTTTTTCGTGAGTGGTTGGCGAATTTCCTTCTTTAAGAAGCCACCACATTGGCGCCTGGATAATGTAGATAATGTTGCAAATATAAGCAGTCACAACAAGTCCTCCGAAGGTAATATTACTAAATCGAGATATGGGCACTATTTTCTCGTAAATGATAACAATGGCAGAGATAGAGGGACTAGTTCCCTTCATTGTGGTCAGGGTACTTTCCAATTCCATTCCAAGACATCTTAACGAAAACGTTAAAGTAAACAGAAGGGCTTGTATGGCTGTGTTGGCACAACTTCCACAGATAATGATAATTTTAAAGAATGATTGGACAACCCAAATGAATCCTTGGTAAGTCGTAGAATTTTCAAGAGAATTTAGACAAACGATTGGTTTCAAAAGGGTGGAAATCCAATCAATAGGTAATTTCGAACCAAGAGTTAATGTAAACTGTCCGGGAAGTGTCGTTAGCATCGTGAAGACGCCCATGCAGTAAAAAAGTAGAGGTAACAGCCAATAAAATGGTGACAGTAAATATGATGTGGTGAATGATGAATGGCCAAGAGAGTGGGTAGTAGTAATCAAGGAAGCAATCGAGTTAAAAAATTGTAACAGTTCCAGTTGTCTAAACCACATGATATAGTAAAAATGGAAAACTGTGCACCATGTCATGATAATCCAGATAGATGCAAGGATGAAAATAACACCAGTGTCGCCGACGAGTAGATTAATTAGGTCGGTCGAAGAAAATGAGAGTTGGGCCCAGCTAAGGAGCATTAACAAGTTTCCAAAAAGTAGGAGAAAACAAATAAGTTTTTGAAGCTGGGAGGACAAAATGAGTTTGTAACACTTTTCATCTTCCGCCCACTTAATATGGAAGGGGACGAGGTATACTTTGGAGTAGAAGTTCAGACATTTAGACAAGCTGCCTGGAGCTATTGGCTCTCCGTTGGTAATGGAAAGTGGGCTTTCTTCAATTGTAATTGAGAAGGGATCCATTGCTGAGGGAAAGTAAAGAAAGAACCTGGGAAAATTCGAGCTTTGTATAAGATATTTTTTATGATTCCATTATGCCCCAATCATGCCAAACTTTTCTTGGATAAATGAATAATGGATCTTTATGTTCAGAGCTTAAAAGCTTTATAAAAATGCGATACATATATTGTTTACTTTGGTGTGTTCAACAAAATATCTTGCATGCTTGTCAATCAATATTATATATCACATAACATTTTTTGTTAAGTAGATATATTTTTATATCTTCTCAATTTCGTTGATATTTTGGAAGAAATTGTATTGCAGAGTCTTACCGAGCCCTGTGCGTTATCACGTAATCATCTTCAAATAACTAACAGAAAGTATGTAATTTAGCATGGTTGACAGTAACGAAACTCTTGCTTTGTTTTTTGGTTCATCGTTGACAGTTAGGCGTTGCACACAATGCGATCATATTAGTATCATTCAAGCGTTGATCAAGTTACCGAGTTGATGGCCCCAATGGCAATTCTGGACGATCCTGCGTTGTATCTCAAGAGTGATATCTGCTAGCTAGGTATAAATTGTTCGACTTTTGTTTTCACTTTCCCAAACACGGCTTTGCACTCCTCAAATAACAAACAAATGGAACCTGTTTTTCACAAGGAATTGTGATTTAAAATACAATAATCTTACTTTTGAATATAGTCCTTGCTGTGGTTTTTTAGCAGTATACTACAGTAAAGGACTCAATAGTTTTAAGTGATTTACAGAGTCAAGAGCAAACAATAGCCATCATGATGATATTTTGTAAAGGACGTTTATCCGTGAATTTTGGCAAAAGTTAGCTGGTAGGCATTGGGTATCTTCATTAGACAGGGTTGCTACTTGGCTGCATTTGAACTACAATTATTCCGTATGTAACAAAAAGTCCTAACATCGAACCCAGAAATCCATTGGTCACTGTAAAATATCTGCACGAGACCGCTAATGATGGACATCCAACGGACAGTTCTTTTTCCAGGCTATCAAGCTGCATCTTTTTTTGAAGTGGAAGATAGGCCAATTCTGGATTATGAAATATTTGATATTCCAACCAATTTTGAAGAGCAACTTGGAAAGTTGCATGAGCACCTGCACAAACTATCCAAAATAAGATTGTCATCACTATATACATATAAACAAATTTCTCTAATGCTCTCTTCTTCCTAAATCCCATGAATATATCCGGTCCTGTGACAGAATACGCCATGACGGCAAAATAATAGCAGAGCAACTGGTTTCCAAAGAAATCGTTTAAAGCAGCTATCTTCAGCTTTAACGACAGGTGGAAGGAAATCCCCTATTGGTAAGTAATAAATGCAATTATCATAATGTATTTTGTTTCATTCATTATCTAAGGATACACTAACCTTCTGGATGTCTCGTTTTGCATGAAGCATGTTAATATTATATTCCTTGGCGATATCCCTCATTAATAGACCAAGAGCAAAAAATGTCGAATGATTAAAGAAGAAGAAGCCAATAGCATTTGCAATCAACAAAATGTAGACTCTTTCAAGAATATTCTTTGTCATGTTGGGGGTATTACTATTTTCAAAAAGCGTTAACAGCCAGGGATCTTTACACGAATCGCTGTCATAACAAAGACGAATTGTTTTATTAAATTGAAAAAACTTTTCTAATCCACCACTGTAATGAAATTGCTGCAAGAAATGCGAAAGAGTTATCATTGCACTGGGGACTACTTGAATTAATTTTAGCTGCAAAATTCAATATTTACATGTTTTAATACTCATTAAGTCAGATACTGACAATAATCTGTAAGTAAGTAGGCAACAGTAAAAACTAACCCCGATTCCATGTATGATGTTGGTTTTGCTGAATTCAAGTAAAGTCAATATTTTGCTTTTCCGGAACCAAACGGTTTGCATTGTAATTATCACAAGGATAAACGAGGCTATATTACTAATCAAGTCAAAGATACTGCTGACTCTTGAGGTAGCGCTTGCATGGAGTCCCAAAGTCGTTCCGAGAATGTATTCCAGTTGACTGCCAATAAATAGACAGTGTAATAGGATACAGAGGAGCTGCAAAGTCAAACAAAATGCCATTTCTAAAGCGGAAATAAGAATTTTATTGTAATGATGAAAGTGATAACGGTGTCTGTTAACTTTTCGGGGTATATTTGAAAGCAACTTGTATTCCTGTGTTTGTTCATCCACTGTAAGGGTAAACGGAATGAGGAAAGTGTAGCCGTAAATTCTAAAAAGGTTGTAGAGGGGATCATTCTTTCGGTTTTTTCTTTCCTTGTTTAAATCGTCTGATGATACCACTTTTTGCAAGGAATCCATTTTTTCGCTTCGGCAGGAGACAACCGATTTGAAATAAGTAATTTGCATTTATTATGAGATATTTTCCAACTGAATTCCTCAAAGTGGTTTGATAATATTTGTTATGCATAATGCGGGTAACTTTCAGATTCAATGAGTTTTAGGCAAATAATGTGAAAAGGACCAGAGGAAACAGTTACTTTCCTAGTATTTTTAATTTAGATAATTGATATTAAACATGTTTGCACAACAAAAGGTTTATTACAATATTTGATGCGTTACAGCTTATTATTCGCGAAGAAATTAGTTTGCTAATGGCGCAATCGTTGTCGATGGGAACAATGTTTCCATTATAATGTCTGGAATTTGTGAGGTAGGTGGAGTGGGTTGCGGCTTGGTTTGCATTTGAAATACAATAATTGCGTAAGTCACTATTAGGCCCAACATCTAATTTGCATGTAATTTTATAAATTAATACCATTTAAATTATCAATTATTATTATTGTCAAAATTGCATGCCAATTTAACTATTTTACCGATCCCAAAAATCCATACGTGATGGTGAAAAATTTGCAAGACACCCCAATTGGATCCAGCAGATTGTCATTAACGACGCTCAATAGTCTTATCCTTGTATCAACCGACAGGTCATCCAAGTCCTGCATTTGTGTCGCCCAGTTCTGAACAACATCCCTAACATCCATGTGGAACTCAGCAGACATTAACCAGATAATTGCTCCCAATGCAAAGTACACAATCATGGATGCCGTTTCCACAGGTCTCTGCCAGAGAGAGCTTTCAGGAATTTTTGCAAAGTACGCCACAGAAATGATGTAATAAACAAGAATATGATTTCCAAATGTTCGGGTTATATCATTGGTCAGTTCTTTGAGTCCCATGTAATGATCAAAGCCCTTGAAAATACGACGTATGGATAAAATGAAAATCTAAATGAACATACCGTTAGAATTTTGCAATTGGTTTCATACCGACTTCATATCCATTGTCATTAGAGTTCCACCCATCTGCTCACAAAAATCTATTCTAACGCCTCTCATAGTCATCCCAATCATAGCCACAACAACATATGAATAATAAGTCATGGCCATTGTATGATACCCATAAAATTCCCAGATAGCTTTTCCCATAGAGAATAAGATGGCTTCCGGTGTTTCTCCGGTAAACACAAGAGAATAGTCGAAACGTTCAACATCATCATAGAAATTTCTGTAAATGTAGATTGCACTGAAATAGCCCACGAGGAATATCAGTGTAGCCTAGTGAAAGAGAAGCACAATATATGCAAGTTCACACATCATTAATAACATTGTCATATAGCAAGCTAGTGCAAAATTTATGATATTGTTTGAAAAATTACAATCGCTTTCAACTTTCTCTCCGAGCCAATAGCAAAGTCGACCTTGGTTTCTTCCACAATTTTTAGAAACTGATCTTGACATCTCCAAAACGTGATGGTGAACATGACCAAAAGGACAAATGCGCCGATGGTCGTGACAAAGTCAAACGTCTGAATAAAATTGGATGATAAATCTTTTGGTTTGGAAAGAACTGTCACGTTTTGGTTGAAGTATAAGTAGTTGGAAATGATGGTCAAATGAATGATGGCACAGATCACCTAACAGGAATTTTACAAAAAAAGATTTATTTGTTGCAGGCTACTACTGCAAAGTAAAAAGAATGAAAAATGAATACCTTTCTGAATACGTGAAGTTGTTGAATGTAATACGAGCCAGTGGCAGAGTTCCACTGAAATTGGAATGGGACATAGCCAAAGAGGGAGCCAAGATTAACAACGGTAACAAGGCAAGGGCTAGTGCCCCTCCGAGGTGGAGGTGACGAATCAGAGTAGGAATCCAGAGCAGGTGCCATTATCCCTCCAATCTTTTTATTAGTCTCCATAGGAAATAGTACTGATATTTGAAACATGCTTGAACAGTTGTTGCTGTAAGCCAATGTAGATTGGAAATGAATACACCACTTGCGTATGGTATTCCATTATGGAAGCAACACTAAAGAAAACGTTAAGAGTATTAAAGTATTCTATTGACAGAAAAAAGTATTATATTTATTTTTCAAGATAAAAATCAACAATATTTTAAGAGTTAGTACATACACCAATAGAATATGTCTACTAAATCAATAATACTAAAGTAATGGTAATAATATTTTCAACTTTCATTAACAAATTACCAATCGATTGTTTTATTCCATCTATTCATTTTTGTTCACACATGATTTTTCTTAACTAATTGAATTATATATTATACACGCATGCATAATAGATTAAGAAAAATTATAGACAAGAAGTTGTATTAAATATAATTTTTATATACATATGTACAACGAAAGCACTGATATTAAAACACATGAAGGTATACACAGATTAAATGAATATAGTATTTATTATGATTGTCCGATGAAATGACATATTATAGTATGTTCACGTGACAGTGTTATTTGTACGGCGTCTCATGGTGCCCCTTACTCAGCTTTCTTTCGCCACGACTGATAGTGTAAAAAATGTCCAAAATTAAAATTTATAAAGTGAAAATTTAACTGTTAAATATGATGTATGTCTTACCTCCAGGGCTCTATTTTCTAGATCATTGGCACTTTCAGTTCCGGTCTTGATCACCATCTTTTTCAACCAGCCATCCTCTTCGGATTTTTGAAGAAGTGTGTGTGGATGGTCGTATTCCTGAAATTACAATATTTTGAATTTATTAACTTAAGTTTTCTGTTACTGGAACAGCTTAAACCTGCTACGTACAACTTTATTTCCGAGATTAAGGACAAGAATTCTGTCCGACTCAATAACGGTGCCCAAGCGATGCGCTATGGTAATTGTAGTAGATTCCTTTAATTTATTGCGTAGTATATCTTGAATTCGCATATCAGTCCTTCAAAATTACAACAAAAATACTTGTAGATTATTTTACAGAAACATAACCAGTATTTATCCTCAGGAGAGTATAAATTAAATAATAGAAACCAATTCGTTAACTTAAGAAATGCATGAGTATTACTTTGGGTCAATATGGGCCGTAGCCTCGTCCAAGCAAATAATCTTCTTATTCAAAAGTAGTGCCCTGGCAATGGAAACTAGTTGTCGTTCTCCGTAGCTCAAATTTCCTCCTTTATTGTCAATCTCAAAATCTAAAGTTTTGTCTAGCCCAATCTATGACAAAGCATATAAAAATATAATTGTAAAACTACTTTCACTTTCATATTAATTAAGGTTACTGTTGTTACTTGTGTTACCTGTTTAATGATTTCTTTCATCTGGTTTGAGTTGATGGATCTCATTCCAGGCAATGCAATCCAAGGGTCCAAGTTAAACTCCAATGTTCCTTTGAAAAGCTTTGGCTCCTGGGGAATAATCACCAGGCACTTCCGTAAATCATGCAAACCGATATTGCCAATGTTTAAACGATCGACAAAAATTCTTCCTCCGTTCAATTCAGTCATTCTAAATAGACCCCTAAGGACTGAGCTCTTGCCTGCACCGGTTTGGCCGACAATTCCGATTTTTTCGCGTTGTCTCACGTCGAAGCTAAGATTGTTTAAAACGTTATTTTTGCCGTCATAAGATAGAGATGCATTTTCAAAACAAATTTCTCCGGCTTCAGGCCACCCGCTATCTGGCTTCGCGGAAGGTATACTATCTAAGGGGGCTTCTGGGGGCAGTTTTGTATACTCCAAGGCGCGTTCCACGGAAATCATGAGATTTTCAACGTTAGCCGAAAATGTCATGCC
>JAHZMV010005424.1:0-15617 GCA_027743765.1 Coecobrya sp. COE2
TGCCGGTTTGCATGGATCAAACCAGTGGAAAATGTACAAAAATATGAAAGGAAGTATCACAAAGCTAAAATATCCTGCATACGCAAACAAAATATTTAACGTGCAAAGAATTGTGGTCTCCTCTTTCGTTGACGTTTTGGAAGTGGAATCTGGGAAGGTTTTGGATATGCTAAAAAGTCCATTGACGTAGGAGCAAAGGCTACTTGCATGTTTCCGGCAGGCTACCAAATGAAGTTGACTGACTATCATGGACATGAAGGTGATTCCGAAAAGAAAAATTTGGTCCGAATATTCACTAATGTTTTTCTTGCTGGAATTTCCAAATTTATGATATGCCCCAAACACCAAAATGAAAATGAGAGCGGCGTGAATGTAGATCTTCCGCTGCAAAATGCTGTCTTCTTGTTTGTATCCTGGAAGGAGCTTTAGTCTCCTGCTTTGGGCATCAAAGTGGACAGTAGTACTCCCTAATACTTCAGCCACTTTATAATCGCGTACAAAAAGTTTGAAGTGCTTTTGTATCATGTTTGAATATATCTTGTAAGTATAGCAACTAGACCGACAGCAATTTATTGTTATTTCATGAAGAGTTGCAGATGGATAATGCATAAATTTTCCGTTAGTTAATAACAAAATGACATATTAATTTAAAAGTTTGTGTGATGTATCTAGAAAGGGTTTGGTTCCGTGTTGCAATGGGATAGTAATCGTAGCACTAATGGATTTTATGGAGTAAGGGTAGACCTAGCTTTTATTGTTTTTAAATTACAAGAAAGAGGAAGCATGTGATAAGGTTTCAAATATTCACCGTAGCCTTATAATTGACAGTAACTAAATGCGACAGCTAATAGATATTGTTTACAGGGACAGTCTCTTATTATAATTTTACACGGATTTTCTGGAGAGGTATTTAAAAGGAAGTGATGTTGCTGCATAACAAAATATAACTATATACGTTGTTCAAAAAGTTAACGAGTTTACCCTTTCGTGGTAAAGACTGAATTTATTATGGAGAGAATGCACAGCTAAATCTGCGAGTATCCGAATTCTGTAATGTTCTTAATTGTATTGGTAGACATATCTTCTATTAGTTTCAGCTTACAAGGAAAAGGCAGCTTGTGGTACATTTTGGTTTGACATTTCAACATTTCACCAAAACGAAGTGATCGAGGTTAACCAAATGTGACGTTATCATTGTATTCTGACAGTTAATAGACATTGTTATTGTTTTCCTGAAGGTGTTGTTAACATGTTTAAATTGTTTTCATGGACAACTTCTTATTATAATATTACATGGCTCTTCTGGAGAGATAGATAACGATGAGTGACGTTTTGGCCCAACATAATCGGATACTTTTTTATTTGAAAAAATAATTATTTTTTAAAAATAATATTTTATTAAACCTTGTACTTTTTTGCAAAATGTCATCTTTGAAATGAGTAGGATTTATTCAACCTTTTTGTTTTGTTTTTCAACCGTATGTAAAACAATTTTCTTTAAAAATGTGTTTGCATTGCTTGTGTGTAAATATAAAGATGAAAGACAAAATCTTGAGCGGATGAATTTTACAACAACAGCAATGCAAACATTTATCAAGGTCACAAAGCTATACAAATTGGGAAATATTTGCATTATTTTTATCGCACAATAATATGACAAGCACAATAGACCTTTGGAAGAACGTTTGATAACAAAATTTTCCAAAGAAAACGAAACACGGAAAACAAAACTACATTTAGTTAACATTTGTACAGTATTTTTTAAAGTTTGTAAGGCCAAAATAAATAAAAAATATTAAAACCCTTGCACATGACAGACTGACAGAATGAAACTTGCTAAACTGGCATATATGATGATAATTATTTCAACTGTTATTGAACTGAATGGTCAGTGTGGAAATGCAATACTTCAGGTTTGCATCACATATTTTTTTTTCAAAAAATGAATACTATGTTTTTATATTTTGCTCTAGCTTACATATTGCAGAAACTTGTGTTGACTTATTCAATATACCAATTTGACTGTATCTATTGAAATGTTTATTGGAAAGGAGGATCATGGGTCACAAACCAGAAAACTATTTTGACCGAATATGAGCACATTATTGTGGAGGTTGGTCAGCGAATGTACAGATATACCTGGAATTTTGGAAGTGAGCTTGCTTCTCAAAAGTTTTTAAATAACATTAGTTTCCACCTTAGAAAATATCCTCCTGAATGGAAGATTGTGTTTTCACACAATCTATCAGCTATAATTGAAGAATCCTTTTATTTTTCTTCTGCAGAAGCTCCTGCAGTAATAAGACAACATTGCCGGAAAGATCGCTTGATGTATATGGTTTTTATTACTAGTGAAAACTTGATCACATTAAACGAGATATTAAAACATCATATTAACCGTCTTAAACAGTGCGAAATGTACTTGTTTATAGTGGAAATAGAAGAGAAAGTAAAAACACATAACATATTGCAAGTCTGTCAGTTTTGTGCAGAGGATCGACAGCTTACTAAAATCCATTTACTACCTTATCTGGATGCACTACTTATAATTAAATTTGTGTTGAAAGACATCTTAAAAGAAAATAAAGACAGGCTTAATAGTGCTCAGTTAGATTTATGGCATGGTCACAAATGTGACGGTGAGATAAATATATGTGATTCTGTTAACGAGATTGCTTCAATTCTCCATCAAATCCTTAACATGTCAGTAAACCAGGTCCAATTTGGTGAATTTTCAAAAGGTGGAACGCAAATGACTGAGTATAAGATAGAAGAGAACTTTGAGGATTATAAGCAGATAGTATTTCCACGACTGCACCAAAACTATTTTATGATATACTGTGAATCCGCATTGATTCAATATTCGGCAGCAATTGGCGGACAAATTTTGCAAACGTTTGACACTACAATTCGCATCCTAATTACAATCTCTATTTTTCTCACTTGTGCCATTGCATCAAAAGGAGAATTTAGGTACGGATGTAAAATTGCTTTCTACATTTTTATCCTATTATTCAGGCAAAGTTTCACATGGACAGAAAATAACCGCAGAGGATACATTTTAATTGCTATGGTTTGTATCGTAATTGGATGCCTCTACGAGGCCATAGTTACATCGGAGGTGGTTAAACCAAAACGACCAATTGTATTTCAAACAGTTACAGATTTAATTAAACAAGGTCGTTTCAGGATATTGTTAGAACCAGTAGAGATTTTGCCAGGTATATTCTCGAGATTTTCTAGAGAGCATTTGAAAGACGAGATTTATCTGGTTAGGCACTACTATCCTCATATAAATTTCGGATTAGTTTCTAAAAATCTTTCAAATCCGGGCTTGTACGAAGTTTTCCAGGAAGAAGAAATGGGTGGATGTGGAATTACAAGGGAAGCTTGCATGAATAATCCCAATTTCAAGCTATCTCTGGCAATTGTTGCTGAACATTTAGAAGAAACGATGGTAATGATCAAAAGCCTGGATGCAGTTGATAAATATTGTCATGTAGTTCCAGAACCATTCGTTAACATGTGGCGCGGTTGGGTTATGTGGGACGTTTTCAATGCAGAAACAAACAAGGTTTTGGTGAAACTAAGAGATCACGGATTTATGGAATGGTGGGACGAAGTCTGGATATGGGTTGAGAAATACAGACATATTGTGCAAGCATTAAATAGCAAATCTAATAGTCTTAAATCTAAGAGCAATACTAAATCGTTGTCAATTTATGGTAATATAAGCGGCGTATTTGAATTATTATATGTATTTGTTCTTCTATCAATTTTAGTTTTACTTACGGAAAATTATACGTACATTTTTGTGAATACTGGGTTCTATAATTCTGTATATAGTTTTCAAAAATTATTTTTTTCTGGGCTGCATTAATGAATAAAGATGTCTGATCGAATATACGGATTAAAATTTTAAGGTACAAATACAAACAAATTCTGTTAAATATGGTTAGTAAATGGATAAAATTTGTTCCATTGCTTTAATTGCCGTATGACATAAATATGTAAAATATTTAAACTGTCACCCGCTGCTGTCTAAACTTGGGAGGAGTAGTTTCCTGAAAATAAGTTTCAAGTGGCATCCACGTCAATCAGAGCCACATGTTTATAAATTTTCAATACAGTTTAAAACGTATGAGTTATAAGTTCTCACTACCAATTCGAGGACAAATACAAATACCGGTTTTATATAGTCCAATAATTGCATAACCTTCCTCGTCAGTAAACTGTCAACCTTTTTGTAAAGACATATTCACGAAAATTTTTGTCAAAAAAATCCTAAATGCTAGCAAAACTTGTCAAGCAAAAAATGACATTTTAAACCTTCCGAAAATCCTACTATACTTGTAATTGCCTCAATGGTAGCCGATAAATTCTATCCTTCATATTACCATTAAATTTCTTCTCTGAAGTGCTAGCAAATAGTTAGAAAGAAAAGAAAAGTACAGAAAATCATGTTAAAAAATTTCTTGGACGTGCTTCACAGTATACAAATTTAATTGTGCAAACATAAACTTAACCTTGCTTGTTTTCTCATTGCAATATCAAACGTGATGTCTAACAGTTAAAGGATATAGCGTTATGTGTATTTCAAATTGAAAGTAAAGCAGTCTAGCAAATATGCATGGACAAGTCGTTTACGTTAGGTAATATCTTAATACAATAAGCTTACGTAAAATAATTGGCATCATATTAACCTCTATCATGTTTTTAATGTTAACATATTAATACTCCCAAGGTTAAAATTAATTTGACCCAGTAAAGTGATGTTTTTAACGTTATCAGTAGGAAATAAATTTTAGCCTGTGTCTATCTTGTGTTACGTATCAGTAGGCTCAAATATGGTTTTTACACCTGATATAATCAAACATCAAACCAGACGTTCAAATTGGTTATCGTAAATATTTAATGAGCATTTAAATGTCGAAAGGTATTCACGGTCTTCTATAAAAATTCTATATTTTGTGATGTAAATCATCACTAGTCTTATATATTGGTTTATATTGACGTGCGACATTCCATCGTACGGAAGTTATTTTTGGTAGAAATCCCGATTGTAGAATATTACAAAAATTCAAAAGTCACCTTGTGAGCTAACCTTGAATTAGTGCTAGCACTTATTAGGGACACCAGCTATAGCTTTGTTGACTCTCAGATCTTAACATAAATATTCGATATATCAAGAAAAGAGAATTTTCCAAGGTATGCTGCAGAAACACTTAAAGCTTTTTAGTAAAGGTTGCCAGCTGGCAGAATCCTTGGGCAGCGTGTCATTTTACTGGGATTCTCGCCATGTACAAATGAAGCTTCATTCTAACCACGACAAAGTAGACAGAAAATTGCATCGAAAAATCTGGCTGCACACATTTTTCATCTTATTATTTGTATTTGGTGCATTTTCGAAATCTGGTATTGCAAAATCTCGCGGAGCGACCATCAGTGAAGTATTTCTTGTTGGAGTTGCACTCACATCTACAATATCCAGCCATATGCACATAGTCGCTTGCCGAAAAAATGCTTCCATCATTTGCGCATTCGTGAACGGACTTCTCAGCAGTTCAAAATCGTTCCCAGATCGTAGGAAATCTAACTTTGGAAATATAAGTCTCCTTTCAGCTCTCAACTTATTATTTGCTTATGGAGCATACGTTACATTTTTGCTTTTTCCTATTGCTTTTGTGTATATATTTCACTGGCGTAGTCCATGTACACCAACTATGTTCGGTTACTGGGCTATCCCAGAGTGTTTGGAAAATCAATGCGGAAATCACGAAAGTTTTGTATTGCGCCACATTGTTTACGTAATTGGTAAGCTGGTTAAAGTATTCATGTACTTGGCCAACCATTGGATGTGGTCATTTGGATTGAACATTGGCGGTATATCCATCTCCGGCTTGATGATTCTTTGCACCTTGACAATTTGTCAATACTTGGATGAAGTTTTCAGCAAAATTGCTTCACTGGAAAATTTTCGACCGTACAATTGACCAATCAATATAGAACACTTCAGGTTCTATCCATTCTGATGAACGAAATACAACAATCTTCAATGATATCTGGAATTGTAATCGGTGGAATTTTCATGCAAACCTTTGCAACTGCCATGGTGATCAAAATGACAGTTTCGCAGGAAACGTGGATATTATTTCTCACATTTGTTGTGATATTGTTTGAAGGCGTTGCTGTAACTGTTGTACTTGTCGGTGGAATGGCTCGAATCTTTGCACAATCTGAAGAAAATTTTAAAAGGTTAAAGTTGTTACTGGCCTTGGAGGCAGATCGAAATCGAAATGAGGCACGCATTCGAAGAAAATTTTATAAAAGTTGCAGTCATATCAAAGTTAAATTTGGATCTCTAAATTATATTGATAAATTTACACCTTTAAGATGTGTAGATTTTGCGAATGGATTTACGGTGCAGTTGCTACTTTTAGGGAATTAAGTTTCGCGTTTTTAGAATTGTGCTAAGATATCATTAATGCTAGTGTGTTGGTTAGGTAATCTGTTCATTAAAACTCATATTGTGACTGTAATCTGAATATCTTAATAAAATTTTCGTGGCACCTCATCGTTACATGAAAATGGTGCTAACAGCATGATTAATTAATGTTGAGAAAATACAAACATGTCAATACTGTATGCACAGACGTTTGAATATTTAAAAATTAATCAAATATAATATTATCTATATAGTCAACAGGACCAAATCGTCAATTTAAATTTAATTTCCTATCTAAATCCAGAGTGTGTAGTTTTCATTTATTTATGAGATATGCCCGAAACATAGATTTGGTGTGTTAGAAATCAATGTCTATCATTTTTTGATGTTCCAACACCTATTAAAATATTCATGCCTTTATTCACACCCAAACTGAAGTATGTGCCTATATTGTATATTATTACATAGTGACGTATTTTAGAATATGTTTGTTTAAGGAATCAGTAAAACTTGTTTGTGTGATAAACTGTCATTTGAAAGTCCTGTCTATAGAATACAGATAGCAAAGTCTGATGGACAAATGTATTAGTTTATATTAGCAAACTAATAAAATTGTCGATCTTAAATAAACAACATCTTTGAAACCGCTGCATACTTTATCAGCTTTTGAGACAATTCCTTCAATAAGAGTCTTTGCCGAGCGTATGTATACTGAACTATATGCTTTTTTTAATTCACTCGATTCTGCGAAAGAAACTAAACCATAAAACAATTTGGAGTTTAAATCCACCATCAGGATGGATGCCAATCGTCTTTCAAAATTACTAACATTTTTCAAATTGATTCTATCCCAATTAATTGAAATGAAGGCAAGCAAAATTAAACCAATAATTTGCCGACAAATTCATCTAACCGAAATTGTACTTGGCCGCTTCAATCCATTTTTCTCAACTGCCTCCTCAAATATCCTGATGCTTAAAAATAATTCCAAAATTTACCGAAACATGAAACTTCTAAATTCGTTCCAGATACTTTTTCGTTTGTTGCAGACTTTTTGTATTTTGAAGTATTATCAAAATCGAGAACGTTTCCTGTGTACTGACGATATAGTGCAAACGTTGCGTTGGGCTATGGGCTCAATAGCAGGTTTTATAATAATTTCGTTTGTGCAGAATAACAGCCATTCTTTTGTGCAAAGTACTAACACAATTTTTCAACATGAATCGGTTCAACACTCAATTCTTATCAAATTACTTATCATAAACTCCCCAGCTCTTTGTGTCATGTCATCCACCTTTTATCTTTTACTGGTTATTTTCAAAAACCTAGAGCCAATATCTTCCACCATCTCTCCATATGTGAGTGAATACCCTGTTCTAAACATTATTTTAAGTGTGATGCTGATAGGATTGGAAACGTGGATGTTTACGTTTTCCACTTTTCCTACCAGTCTTATATTATTTGACGGTTTGTTTGCGGGTAACGTTGCACTTTTCAAAATGACGAATTTATTATTATGGAAAATTAATCACAGCAAACTTTGGTTTTCCTTGCCAACTCATCGACTGAGTCGCTGGATAATTGAATATCGGGAGATTTTAGTTTACGCAGCAATTTTGAATGACTGTTTCAAAGAAAGTTTTGTTCTCCCATTTAAAGCAATTTTGGTGTTTATTGGTGTATCATATGGGATTTTAGTTTTACACAAAGAATTACGATCCTCGTTTTCTACAGTGGGAATATGTATTGCATTATATGCTCTAGTGAACGATTATATTCTCATGGCAATTGGATATCATTTCCCTGGAAGAATTAACGCAATTAGTAAAAAAATAATTTCCACTTGTAGGAATCAATTAACAAAGACCAATAGAAGAAATTGTATTCTGAATAGAGAAAAGGAGTTAAGATTAACTATCAAAGCACAACGCGATTTGAGAATATATATTGGTTGCGTTAACTTCTACGAGCGTACAACTGTTTTGAACATTTTTAAATTTGTGTTGGAAAAAACGATAAGAATTGCACTACTTCTGTGAGAAATTGATTCTGATTGTAAATCACCCTTATCGCAATAGTTTGATGTTAATGATTTGTAAGTTACACATAGCGTAATTCAAGTATTAAATGATATAAACTAATATTTTAATTTGCTTTAATCATATAAATAAGCGAATTGTTAATTTTCTCAACCTAATTGCTTATATGTATCAACGTATGAATACACATTCTTTGAAGGACGACATTCAAATCAATTCAAGCTAAAAAGATAACCTACATTTTAATATTATTTGGCTTTCAAGCATCAGCACATGTTCTAATAATCCTAATGGAAAGATCAAGTGGCACATGTTCTTTAAGCCCGTGCTAGACTTGTTTCGAGTAACAAACACGAGCATTTTTCGGTCCTCAGTAACCTTTCAGGCCACAGAAAAGCAAGTAGCCAAAATGGTAGCTACTAAATTTGAAACCGCGTATGTCATCTTTCATCACTTAATGGTTTCCGTTCATACGCACACACAGTTCTCATTTTCAAATTCTGAGCTTATATTCCGCACATGCTTCTCTTCAATGGAAATAACGCAACAAACCAAGATAATCCCTGAAATAGGGTACCTACTTCACGAATCTAGTAATTGGAGTAGAGGTAACAGTTGGAATTTAGGCAGTGAAATAGCTTTCCAAAAAGCTCAACAAATGATTAACATTTCTTTCAGAAAATATCCCAAGGAATGGACAATTGTTTATGCGACGAATTTTTCATCGTTTGTGGAAGAGATGTTTGAAATGTTTCACCTTGGCAACCAAATTACAGAAAGCCACTGTAGAAATCACCGTGTAACCTATATTGTGTTTAGTACAACAGTTTCGATAAGCTATTCCAAACAATATGAGTCGTTTATTGATTGGTTAGATAATTGTGAGATGCTGGTACTCATTTTGGAGAAAATTCAGTACTCCTTCCGAAAGACAACTATATTCCGTATTTGTCAATTTTGTGGACCTACTGGACAATTGATACGATTACCTGAGCAAACCATCATTACAAATCTTTTGCTAACAGAAAATAAAAACTCTGGCAAACGACCACTGAGCGGACGAACCTTGGTCGTGTGGCACTATCAGCAATGTGATGGAACTAACGACATCTGTGATCCCCTTAACGAAATTGCATCAATGACAAGCAGAGCTTTTAATCTGTCGCTACAATATTTACAAATGGGCCAGGTCGCCGATTCTTCCACACAAATTAATGTCTACAGGTGGGAAACGGATTTTGATCACCGTGATAGATATTCTGTATTTTCACGCCCCGCCACAGAATACTCTCTTGTTTACTGTGAACAGGAGTTGATAATTGAGTCGTTCTCGCTTGGCCAATTATTTAAATCATTCGATATCACAACCAGATTTCTACTTCTTGCTTCATTTGTCTTAGCTTGCACAATTGCATCTAGTGGAAAGTTAAGGAATACTTTTAAAGTTGCCTATCATTTATATCAACTGCTGTTTCGTCAAAGTTTTCCATGGCGACTGAGAAATCATTTGGGATACCTCTTAGCAGCTCTGGTTTGTATTGTTATTGGCAGTTGCTATGAAGCCGTGATAACTTCTGAAGTAATCAAACCTCAATCACCAATAATATTTCCAACCATTCAGTCATTAATTAATCAAGGCCATTATAAGATTTTGCTAGAACCTGTTGAGGTTTCGCCGGGTTTATTTACAAAACCAAACCGAGAATATATTAATGTCGATTTCGACATTTACCCTATGCCATCATACTATACCGATGTTTTCCACGGAATAAAGAAAAGAAACTTTAGTAAATTTGATTTGTATGAAATATTTGAAAATAGAAGCATTGGCGGTTGCGGACTATCAAGAGGAGAGTGTTTGCGGAATAATGATTACAAATTGGCTATTCCAATTACTGCAGAATTTTTGCAAGAAACTTTACTTCGACTTAGGAATGCTGAAGCAACTAATAAATTCTGCCATGTGATACCAGAAACACTATCTCCAGTTTGGCGGGGTTGGCTTATTAGTGACGCATTTCATAGTTTTCTCTCTGAGTTCCTTTGGCAACTAAGGGATCATGGATTTATGGAATTTTGGGAGTTAAACTGGGTATGGTTGACAAAGTATAGAAACATTAATGCAGCTTTTGATGAAACCGGTGACAGATTTGGAAGTACCAAAGTTTGTAAAGGCTTGTCTCTACAGACTAACGTCAGAAATGTTTTTTATATTTACCTTCTTTGTAATCTTATTTCGTTGATGACACTATTGTTTGAAAAATCGATTTTGCTATTTGTAAGAATCTAATGTTGAATATGGATTTTGCCAACGTAAATTTGTTTTATTAATCTGTTACAAGTTTTCAAAATAAAATGTAAACGTAACTGAATATGTAATCAAAGTACAGTGATTTATTTTTATTGCAATATTCAAAATTTAATATTGTAACCGCCGCAAACCCGTTCCTATAAGTTGCATTGAATACATGAATCATCCATTATACATTTTATGTACAGTACATTCTAACCAGAAAAGTGAATCTAGTGCATGGTTGTTAACAGGACTCGTACTGTTCCTCGCGTAACTCCCTTATAAAAAATAAAAACTGCTCCCTTCATTAAAACAAATTGTGTACCATAAGCAATTAAAATCGGTTTACATGACAGCCTGAACCGTTTCATTTCTTTGTTATACTCCGCAGATCCCCAATCGTTTTTCTTCCAACTACTCACGACTTTATTTCCCTGGGAAAATGGCACTCATAGAATCTTTGCAGACGTTTGTAAAACATTCTAATACCGTATCAAGACAGAAAAGCAATAAATTAAGGTCATCATGCAGGTTGCATGTATAATTAATATATATGGTCCCACAATGCAGCGAAAATTTTTGTGCAAAGTCTGAAATCCTCTGTAAACTTTAGTTACATTCGAGTGATCGGTTCGCAAAATATGTAAGGAAAGATACCTTTCAGCCTTCCAACCAACGTGCAGCTCCCCTGTAGTAAAGGTGGTTACATAAAAACTATACAGTAACCAAACGAAAATCGATAATGAACTTGCCATAAAGAGGTAGGCTGCATAATATACATGTACAAAAAATAAAAATAGTTTTACAGGAAATATAAGGAAAGACTTTGGAAACAAAGCTGCCATTGATAGTGTGTCATTTGGATCAACTAAAATGAAGAATACAAAGGCGACAGTGAGTAGACACATTGGTGCCCCGTGGCTGAATATAATCATATCATGGAGCAGATTGAACTTGCTCTTGTTCGGATGAAAACTTGAAAACATGAAAACTCAAAAACATGAAAACTTATATTTTTCCGTAAGACCAAAAATCCCGATTAGCATAATTTTCGTTGAACATCATTTATTTTAGACATTTACCTTGTAACTGGGGAATAAATCTGAAAAATCCATTTATCGTTCGTGCCAGTTCCCAAGAGAAAAAGGTGGGAATGCTTGCACCACTCGCCATAATGGTTGTTGCATATATACAAGATAGTGTGTAGTTCATTTTTTCGAAATTATTGTTTGTGTAATGACGATACACTTGGACTAAGGATCCTGTAAGCCAGACTAGTATGCCCAAAAAATTGCGTTTAATTTTTAGACGGAGAGCTAAATCCTTTTTATACACGAAAAAACTATTTTTTGATCGTATCTCAACCCCGAAACATTAGAATGCTCAGCCCATTTGAATATCAGGAAGATAAATCTGTATAAACGTTGGCTGAACATGCTTGTTAAGGTATTCAAAAAACTTATTTCAATTTAATTTAAATTTAATTTATACAGGTATCACTTATAGAACCATGCAAAATGAAGAACACACAACTTTTACGGAATTTTTTTTGATGCTTGTGCTTGACCATCTGGTAAAGTAAAGAAAATCTACGAGATAAATTCCTTTCCAATTGTTATGATTGCGATTAATCAAATTTAGTGAATTATTTTCATGTAAATTTTTAAACTCTTAAAATGGCACGAGGCATAATTGGTTGAACAAAATTTCCAATTGTGTCAGGATGACAAATCCAATGATGGAATAATTAGATGCGTAAGCAGTCGTTTAGATAAAGGTTGCACCAACTTTGACATGACGTATCTCAAACACAAGGTCATCAATTTAGCCGGCCTACATGTAGGCTGGTTGACAAACGTTAGGGCTTTCGAAAAGACATATTATTTACAGTCATTATCCAGAGCCCTCGAGAGTTATAGGATGTATTATGAATCAACTCAAATTTTGTAAGAGCTGGTATAAATGTTCGAGCTGCTTTGGACTAATTTATAACTTGTCTATTAAGCAGTTAAAATCCTAGTTATATCTTAACAGCGATTGGATTCAAATTATACACACCTCAAAACATAAGATTGCGGAAAGCAAATTGCGAATTCCAATAAAAGAGGAAAATTTATTGGCCCTTAAATAATCATGGTTTTAGTCGGATTTTATCACCTTTCTTAACTAAACCTTTCTTAAATAAAAAAGTATTTTAAGGGTAAGTGATTATTTTTAAAGGACAACGCAATTATTATTTTACAGATAAAGCAATATTTTTTAAACGATGGCTGTAATAGTTTTAAGGGTAAATGTTAAACTATTAATTTTTATAACATATTTAATTATAAAAATGTAAAAACTTAATTATTTTAGTCGTTATTTTTTACGATGTTTATCATTCACTCCTGCAATAGGAACTGGGTGATATGTTGCATTGACATGCAAATGACTAAAGTATTGATCGAGTTTTAATAACCGCTTTGTGGAAATGAAAATTCATCTGTGACATTGTTCCACATTCGGATTCACAGTGACATGCTTTACGACGAACGGTGTATCGTCTTAATTAGGAATTGCGGTATTATTTTTACCCAAATCATTAATTCACCTATTTTAATGTATGTGTGAAAAAAATATATACGGTTTCGTTGCATCAAATTGTGAAGCTAATAAACCCTTGTTAGTTAGGCCACCTTTTTATGATGGAAAGTTTGTAAAATTCCATTTCTTGCGACTACACGTTTGAAGTATTCGTTGATGAGATTTTGATTATGATCCTGAGAGTATTTTTTGGACCATTTTAGACTACTTATTGCAACATAGTGCTAAATTTATTAACTAACATATATAATATCGGGTTATATTTTATCCTTTATAAAAATACATTTTTCAAAAAACTCGTGCATTTTTTAAAAATTCAAATTATGTCGTTGAGAGTCGAATATTTAATGACCCTCATTTCTTTCACCATTGTACCTTAAAAATGTTTTTTTTATTTAAGAAAGTTCTGATGATGATAACCGACTAGATTGATGATTTTTAAGGGCAAAAAATACCAGCCTTAGAAAAATCGTCTTATCCAGGTAAAACCGGCTGCCTATTTGCAATAAAATATCACCTATCGAGATTATTGTGACGTGCTTTATCAAAATACGTGTTTTGGCCTCGTAACTTTTACAAGAGTTAAAGACAGTTATAACTTCGTATTCCAATGCTTTGAAAATTTAAAACGTATGCATATTGGAAATTCAGGCCAAATCAACTTGAACGACGAAATTTCCCAAACTCATGGCAATTTACCAAGTTCTACTTCTTACGTCACCAGAGTTATGCAAGGCCGAGCCTTCTTCGGATGGGGTCCGAAGGATTACCGTAGAGTGGATGGCCTATTCAAATGGAAACGATGGTTATGAATATAGTATCATGTAATAAATGTGTGGGGTAATGTAGGACCATGGTTTGGTAGTCAAGGTAATTTTATTGTTAACTCTCAGGAAGAGGAAGAGGGGAGACTCGTGGACGGCTCTGTTCTACTCTACTGTTACTGTGCGACTGTGTAGGAGCTGAAGGCTCACTTCTGCTCTGCTTGGGAGCTGGCAGACTACTTGCTAGCTGACCGTTCTGGTCGATTGCTGGCAGCTTCCTCTACTGAGCCAACCGTTCTGATCTGCTGCTGGCAGCTTACTCTTCTGCTCATTATAATATTCTACGCTAATATGACATTGCGTCATTACTTGATGCATGGGCATCATTCCAGAGAGAACGTATGTTAATTATGGTTCAAGGAAGGAATGACACCAACCTCTTCGAAACTACCATCTTATCACATGTGGTCTCTTTTTGTCTCCGGAATTAAAAATTCATATGCATGTGGCGACGTGCAATATGGGTGGATTATCCAAAACGTGATATTTTCTGGTTTATTGATCGAGGCCACGCATTCCTCCTAAGCGGCATCTATTCTCTTCTGAAAAGGTGTAATATGCTTACAAGGATCAGAAGAAACTACGTACAAAAATTGATTGAATTTGTAACGTACTTGTGAAATGAGAGCCAAACAAATTTGGTGCAACCTTTTCCAAATCCTTTCGTATAAACTGGCTTTTATTTTTAAAATATAATTTTGCAGTCGTATATAAAACCATAAAAATTATGAAACTGATTTTAGTAGGATCATATACAAAATATACAAATTGTAGGAATACCCATTTGGTTGTAATTTGCCGACAATTTCCTGATATTGGTCCTTAAATTGACAGATAGTGATAATTAAACAACCCGTATATCTATGTAATTTGGGCCTAATATGACGCAGTTTCCAATCAATCGAGCTAATGCAAACAGTTTAAATTGTTTATTTGTGACTAATCCATGGAATTAGAGAAACAGTTGATCAGCTTTTCTTGAGGGACATGGGGTTAGTTCGGCCCCCTGTGGAAGTGGAGGTGGGGTGGAAATAACCGTATAAAAATTCTTTATTCCACAGATCGACAGAGAGTAAAGAGTTGATAAAAATTTTCTTCAGTGACATCGAGTCAACTATCATCTGTCCTTGCTGTCACGTCCAAACTGGTTTCCAGGAGATCATATCCTTCAATAGGCTCCGGACACTTTTGATCCCCACTGTATCTCTATATCAGCGTTATTGTTCAACTTTTCATAATCATGTCCTTATTGCATTACGATAACTGTAAAATATATATGTAGTGCAAAAACAAATATTACATATTTATGTGCAAAGCTGCACTATTATCTTATACCCGCCTGCAAACAAACGTCACCATAGTTTGTATTGATTTTGCTTTCAATTTGAGTCCAACCGGTATTAACAAACTGACGTTACGGTGATGTAATGAAG
>JAHZMV010005425.1:0-20435 GCA_027743765.1 Coecobrya sp. COE2
TATAAAAAACTAACTTCGAATTCGGAATCAGCATGGTCGATTTGGTATAAAAACACTGTTTTCGAGACAAAACTCGCTCTACACCTGAAAACCTTCCCTTTTAAGTGTGAAAATATTTGTTAGAATTAAATTTCATTGGCAAGTCGACGCCTCTCTCTACACACAGATAGAAAGAAACGGAGACATAAACCTCAGTGTGCTATATGCTCAAAACCATTTTCTTTGAAAATGAAGTAAGCAGCAAAAAAAATCGACTTTGTTGTTGATTATCATTATAATGATGATCACAGCAAGAAAAAGGAGATTCTCTTTTTTTAAAACATCTCATCTCTGTATCTTTTTATCTCTTCTGGTGTTACGTTGTCATATCATCATATACAAAGTTGTACCAACACTTAACTATGTGAGTACTACCACATTATGCATTAGTAACAGCCACCGAAAAATATATAATCATTTTTATTATTTATTTTTCACGGATTTCATTTCATTTTTGTAAGAAAATAAACATTTTTCTCTGCGGCATATATATATTTTTTATCCTCTGTGCTGATGACAACAGCAGCAACATAAACCAAAACCTCACAGCATTTTTTTTATTCATCAGAGAGACCACCACCACGCGATTATAGTGTTCTTTTTGATGATGACGAGGATTTACTAATCCTTCTCATGAATTATGATAATGATGCTATATGCAAGATATTTTTTTGCAGCGAAAATAAACTATATATATTTTTCTCTTTTATCCTTATGACAAAATGTTAACAGCATGGAGTTTTGAAATGGACGTGTAGTAATAATTTTCAAGAGAAAATGTTGGATGAATGCACACACACACGCACAACAAATCACACAATGCATCTTTATCATCTTTTTTCCCTTTTAGTCTACTTTGTTGTTATAATAGAGCCAGTATGCCACCATCATCACCACCAACGCTGTTTTTGTGCTGCTGCTGTTGCCGAAAAAAAAGGAATTAAGACAGGCAGAAAAAAAAAAGAAACGACGAGGATAATATTATGAGGAGAAAAAGCAAAAAGAGATGCTTGTTATCGTCAAAAATAAATCACGTCAGTACAGAAAAGAGGAGGAGGAATGAGCTAGTCATCCTCTAGTCGTCTTTTTCTTACTACACACAACCATGAAAGAAAAAAAACCGAAGAAAAAAATTCGGGTAAAAAAATAAAACACGAGTGCCAGAAACACTAGTAGTAGTGTTGCTGAGTGAGAGAATGCCAGCACATAGTAGCAGCAGCAGCAGAAAAAAATACATAATTTAGTTATGCAGCGTATTATTATTGGCTATATGGTTTTCGGTTAAAAAAATAACTGGTGCGCTGAAGCAGCAACTCTATTTTTTCGGGGAACACACGTTAAAATTATCGAGCGATACATTTGAATCGGAATATCACATTTCCCCAATTCACCAGTACTGGGGTAAGTTGTGAAAACACTGTAAAGCCTATTCACAAAATGAACTTTATGCCGCCTTAAATTTGTTCGGAAATGACTTTCGATTCCAAACAGATTATAAGATCAGTGACTAATATATTCTATGTATTCCTTCAGCAGCGCATCAATTATGGTTTAACCGAGCAGTTTAGTTTTTTTTCTAGCTGGCAAGCGTACATTATAACTTGGAAAGTTTTATTATTATTGGGTACGTATCAAACCAGATAAATTTCGTTTTTCCGAGTATGTGTAAATATTTCGCTACATAGCATCAATTTTTTCTCATGTCTACTACTAGCAACATGTCTCTTTTCTGGTCCAATAACATAATTATGATTATCTGATTCAACTAGTTGTGAAGTTTTATTGGGCGTACCAGAGTACATTTTGTACTTTGGTCGTTAAGCCCAAGACGACGCGACGCGGAGGACGCGATGAAGCTTCGTGTGTTTCTGTAATTTGAACAAATTGTCAACATAATATTAAAATTTATGAGCTACATGCATCCCATCAGCCACCACTACTACCAACCACCCACGTAAAACTAAACAGTTTACTTTTTTTTGAGAAGACGGCTGTATAATGTGCTCTCATAAACTATGTATTACTTATTATATTTTTATTATTATCATAACGATATTTTTTGTGGGTGTTGTAGGATTAGTATAAAAAAAGGAGATTATCAATGTAATAATATTCATCATCACTATCATCAAAATAATACTATCAACATCATAAATTCATCAGAAGATGATCCGATTAAATAAACCGACTCAAGAGAAGTAGACGAAGAGAAACAAGTGAGTTCTACTACACAACATGGAAAAGTGTTTAAGGGTTTTTAGTAATATGCTGTTGTTGTGTGATGATGATCATCCTCTTTTTTAGAGTTAATCCTTGAGGAATTTAGAGAGAGAGACATTCTTTTTTTCAAAGAAAGAGCCGATGATGATAAAGCTAAAGATTCGACAAATCTCATCATCATGCTGTAAAACACACACAACTATTTCTTCTCTCTCGAAATACTTTTTTATTTCATTTTCCATTTCAGTAACCATCTCTACTGCTGCTGCGTATTATAACAGCTTTATAAATAGGCGGTAGCAATATTTAACTCTAAAAAAAGAGTCGCTAAACTACACACACAGAGAGAAAAAAATATCTATCTTATATTCCTCTAATATATTATGCGTCTATAAATATTATGTGTTTTTTTCATAAGAATGTTATTGGAAAAGACAGGCTAAATGCTTCACACATAAACTTGTGTGGTGTAATCTTTCTTCTTCAATCGCCTTCGCCTATTCATCAGCAGAAGCAGACGTTGAGTATTATTATTATTATGATTCCTCTAAAAAAAATCCGCTCATTTCCTTTCTCTCTCTCTCTGGCTTCCTCAGAAAAACAGAAATAAAGTGATATTATTATAACAACTACGCCTTCTCTATATATAACATGTACACATGTATATTTAATGTGGCATTATAGATAACTGCAGTAACAATACTGCTTCTGGCTTCCTCCACAACCAACACAAGCCAAACCTCCTCTCTTAAAACCGTTTCTCTCTTCTGCTCCTGCTCACTACTTTTCCAACGGTGGTGATAAATAAATGGGTAAAACGGTTGTGAGATATTATATGAGCGAGAAGAAAAGGCAGAAAATCGGAGGAGTGAAGTATTAAGAAAGAAAAACAAGACATTCTTCCCTCTTATAAAATAAGTACATAGTATATCCACATAGGTACATCCTATAAATATAAAAAAGCTTATAATATAGACTTGTACATCTTTAGAGAGCATCATCTTCAGTAAAGTCATCATGATCATATTATGTATTATATCTCTCCGTTCAAGTAGAGTTTGAGTTGAGCAAGAAGAGCATAACAGCAACACGAAAGATATCATCATCATCATAATAATAATTTAGTCGACATATGTTCACACGTTGAGAGAGGAAGAAAGTTGTTGGTAGTGGAAACACAGACACTCTCAAACACACACACCACCAGACAGAAGGAGAGGATGGAGAAGAAGTAATGTGAAAAGGAGAAGTGTGTTGTTGGCAAAAGAGTTTTTTAAGTTGATAAGAAGAGTACGTACGTACGAGAAGAGAGAGAGAGAGGATCATCAAAGTATGTAATATCCAAGAAAAAATCTAACATGTACATGTACAATATTATGTATATCTGTATATTATGGTGATTATATAGATAGATTTATATGTATGTATGATTATTATATAAGACGGATGTATGTATTTTCTGCTGCAAACTGCAACACAAAAAACAAACTATTACAAACTTGGTGAGTAAATGTTTACTGGTTCGTTTAACGACGAGATGGTGATGATGAGGAGATTGAGGAGGATATGAGGACGACGGTGTGTTGCAGAGAGAGGAGTCGCATCATGTACATTTTCTAAATGTCTCTCTCTCTCTCTCTCTTTACTGTTATAACTTACTTTGACTTGCGTTTTTAGGGCTTTCAAGAAAAAGAAGCTGAAAATCGTATTAAAAGCTCCTTAAACTGTTTATAACACTTTTTTCCTCCTTCTTCTTCTTCTCCACATCACCACCAAGTTGCTCCTGGCTTTTGGCTTGACTTGGCTGAAGAAGATAATTTTTTTTAGAAAAAAGATGAGACGCTGGTTTTGTATGTATTTTACCGAAAATGATGAGAATATCGGTGGCGGTGGTGTCAGAAGATTTTTTTTTCAGGCAAGTCAACCAGCAGAATAGCAAATGTACAGCGTTATATGAACTATATGGCGTACATTAGACATGTCAGTATTCAGTCAGCAGTAGGGAAAGAAAAAAAGTAAAGTAAGTCAACTGAACAGAGAGAGAGCAACAAGACAAGATGATAGTTAGGGAAATAGAGAGGAAGTTAAGTAATAGAGCAGCAGTGATCCAAAAATATACTTATGACAAAGACATCTGCTCTAGAGAGAGCTGTTGAGAATGATTTTTATTTTACTTCTTTCCATTTCCCATTACGACGTATTCAGCAATAATAATAATAATTTCCTATACACTTGAAAAAATAAGAGAAAAGAAAAGATTATGGTGAACTGCTGAACTTTTTTATTTTTGTGATGATGAGATGAGCATTGTTTTCGTGCCATTTTTTCTGGAGCCGGTTCAATAACGATAATAAATATTGTCTTGTTGTACACTTTTCAAGTGTGTACACATTCATTTCTCTCTTTTAAAAATCCTAATAGCATATTAATTTTTTGTGACTTTTAAACATGTCGTTTGCCATTTTCTACACAAGAAAATATTAATCCTTCGTTCTTCAATGAAATGAGACAACGGAAATGCCAAGGATTTTTATTACTATGGCTGAAAACTGTACATACAAAAATAAATCAAACAACAGCAGCAGTAGCAGCGCTCATTGATGAAAAGAATGTAATGTTGGGAAAGAGGAAATACCGAGAAAATTAAAATCTCATGAAAAAAAAACTTGCTTTGAGAAATATTCCTTATCATCAGTATCATCATCATGATTATCTACTAATCCCCTTGTTAGAATTTTTTTCTCCTTTCCTTCTTTCCACACAAAAAAAATTGTGTATCTGTTCGTCTCTAGCTTCCTTTTTCATTTTCTTTCATTATATCTATTTCTTTTTACAACCCGCTATTCTACTGTAAGCCGGATGATAGAAATAGAGTCTTAAAAAGTGTGCGCATCTCTCTGTCTGTCTTCTCTCTGTATATTTTCTACCAGAACTCCTCTCTGCTACTTTACTTGCACTCCTACAAACTACTTCTTGTTCTTGTGGTAGTGAGTTTAACTAAGTGTTACACACGAAACGTGCAGATCATCATGATGATACCATAATAATAATATACTTTTCTCGGCTGCATCTTCTTCTTCTCTGCTCGTTTACAGGAATTAGCGGGCATTACCAAAAATGCCCGTATGATGTCTTCCTGTTTGTGTGCAAGTTTGTATGCTGCTACTTTGAAAATTTCTTCACTAACTCTAATATTTTTTTTTCTTGGTACGTGCATATGTCTTTGCTTATTACACGCCACTATACTATACCACCACGAACCAAGCACGACACAAGACTCTCGCACTTACTTAACTTTTTCTCGCTCACTTACATCCAGTTGCGAGATAGCTTGTGTGTGTAGAATGCAGAGAAGGGAAAAGATGAAGAGAGAAGAAACCAAATCCAAAATAGAATATAAGAGTGTCTTACAGAGTTGCGGCAAAGGAACAAGCAGCAGCCGTAAAACCAAGCCAAGTCAACTAACTAATCAGCCACACTATATAGCCGTCATCATGTTCGTCTTTACTCTTTTTTATTGTGACAAGAGAGGAGAAGAAGAAGAAGAGAAGCTCCAAGGAGGAATTTCTCTCTTGAAAAACATTTCCCCTCTGGTAGCACTACTACTACTACCGCATACATAACTATGAATGGGCTTCAAATATCACATAGGTATATTCTCTTCGCATTATACTTTTTTTTGGCAGAAATAGCATTATCATCTCTCTATACATTTATTAGTTAAGAAACGCCACGTCCTAAAACCTGAAATTCACATTTGCTTCATACACACACTAGAAAAACGCATCATTTCCTAACGTTCCAAACCTAATCTATTTTTCCTCAAGAATTCATATTTTTTTCTCTCTTTTCTTCTTCCTCTTCTTCTCCATCCTTTTCTTGTTCATCTAATCACTTTGATGCTTATACATACGCACTAGTAGTATGCACGCACGACGCATAACTTTTTTTCTTTATTTTTTCTACTCAAGCATATAAAATGTTTTTTTTTTCTCACTCTCGTCGTTTGTTACTTAGTTTGAAAAAAAAAAGTCTTTCAATTTTCTTGCGAGACGAAGGAAGAGAGAGAGAGAGAGAGAAATGATAATCACAATAATAATAATGACGATGCGAAGGCGTAAAGAGACAGAGAAAAAAAATGGAGATAAGAAATGATAACAAGTTTAAAATATTTCCTTTCCAAAAAAAACGCCGACGAACACCACTGCTGCTGCTTGAAAGAGTAATCTAATGTGAAATAAAATAAGGCAACTAAAAAAAATATTCCCAAAAAATTTACAGAAAAACAGCCATTTTTTCACCAGTTATGCTTGTTATTATTATTGCGACGACGCTGCGGATGGAACAGGATCCGTGTGGCTGTTTTCTGAGGCAGCGCATCGCAGCAGCGATGCTGTTTTTTTCAGTCAAATGAGATGATACGATGCTCACGATGATAATAATAATATGTAATGGGACGATAATGATTGCCTGCCTGTGTGTGCATGCATTCATGCCATGGCTCAACGGTTGGTTGACTTTGGCTTTGCTCTGCTCCTTTTTTTTCATTATTTTAATATTATTTGCATCTCATACTTTACTTACTACTTTGTTCTTTATCTCGGCAAGTTATCGTTTACACTTGTGTGAAAAGCAAGTTGTTGTTTGGTGGAAGAACAAGAAATGTAATAAGTTTAGCAACACTTCTTTTATAGTCCACCACCAACAACAACCAGAGAGAAAGAAGTGAGAGCCGGTTGTTGTTAGTTCATGTTGGTCGTTGGTGAAGTATTTTTTTCAGTTTTGTTTTACTATTATTGCTTGCTTGCCAGCAGTTGTTGTTTGTTGGCATGTTTCTCACATTGAGTAATGGAAAATATTATTGTTATTATCATCATTTATTTTTATACAACCCTTGTTTCTCTCTCTCTCTCTCTCCTTTTCGTTCATGTATTTATTTTTTTTGTTGCTTGTCGCTTGTAAAGTGGCAAACATTTTATTAGTGCTTCATCAAATTAGGCTCAATTAGCGTGAGCAATGAGCATTGATGGTGGTGGTGGAGGTGGTTGTGCGAGGAGTCATCATGATCATTTTGATGATACAACAATAATAGCCAGCATAAGTAGCAGAAGCGCCAAAACGCGTAATCCTCTACTAACCACAACTACTAAACTACTTTTATCTCATCTCATCTCTGATCTATTTATCTTGTTCACATAGGTATTATTATAGAGATACATGTAGTTTAGGCATATTAAAGCATATTTTAAATACTTTGTGTGGTGGAGACCGGCAGCTTTTTATTTTGGATAATGGTAATGAATGATGATGTTGATGATGAAATGAATGCATGTACAAAGTTGTATCGTTACACATAATATTATACACTACGACGCATTTAGATACAATTTTTTTTTATATTCTCATGTATGGCTATTATTATAACCAGTTGATAGAATAAGAAATTATAGAGTGGACAGGGAGAATTACTGCAACTAGGAGTGTGATTACTTATACACTGCGTATATGTTATTATTATTTTTTATTATTATGTTTGTGCCATCCTCATTGTAAGACGTATGCGTATTTAAAAGTATCAAATTAATGCTTCTATTTTGGGAGATTACATGTTGATAAATAACAATGGTGCGGTAATAATGTATGTATATAAAAAAATGTGTAGCAGCGAAAACGAGATCGTTAAAAGGCTTGTTGTTTTTTTTTCTTCTTTCTTCTCTGTTGTTCATGAAACATGGCCGAGATAATATGCAGAGATGGAAATAAATAAGGAGAGCATCACGGTATTTATTAAAAAGACGTGACGTAATGGAAATAATAAGATGAACTATTTTATACATAAAGTTTGTTGAATGTAAAAAAAAGTACAGACACACACATCACACGTTATTTTATACGCAAATGGACATACATACATAATAAATGCTTTGTATGTTTTCACCCCAAGGCAAGGAATGCCTTGTTGGTAAAAAAATATATATAAATATTTTGTGTGTGTGTACATTTTTATTGCATTGGTGATGGTTGGTGATGTTTTCAAGGCATAAAAATTTTCTACAGAGTTGCAATTAATCAAGATCAAATCCCATCATCGTCATGTAGAGAGAGAGACCAAACGCGAAGAAAAAAATACATAATCGCTTTTTTTCACTGAAAAATTCCTTTGGAAAATTAAGGTGCAACTTTCTGTTTAGTCCAATTAATAATAAAACAATCATGATGAAATATGTTTGTCCAATTTTTATTTCAGCCTTGAAAAAGCTGTTGTGTGGCTTGTATAAGCTTATAATATATTATTATTTTTATCACATATATTTTCAACACAATCAAGTATGCTATTTTTTTCTTAAGAATGCAATATCCTTCAATAATAATTTTTTTGTACTTACATTAACAGGAAATGAACGCTGTTGTAAAGAAGTTTCCAAGTTCCAAAAAATGCTTTATATAAACAAGTCAAGTTAGACAGAAATATTTGCAATGATTTTCAAGAGTATTCATAAAAAACCTCTATGTTATATTCTTTTCAAATTCCTTTTTTTCCAACTTTTTTCTCCAGTAAGAAGATTTATCCTTTTCAATTTTATGTATATTTTTTCACTTGGACACAAAATCCACACAAAAGCTATACACACTGCTTTATATTCACTATTGCTTTTTTCTGCTACCCTTTTTTATATTTCTTTACACTTTACTTGCTTAATACTTACTCACACTGTTACTTTCGTTTTTTTTCTCTCTTTCTATTTAAATAAGTGAACAAACTGTGAATCTGCTGATTAGGTAAAATGTCACCTTTTTTCTTTCCTTTTTCTCTCTCTGGAAAAAAAGTTTTCTTCACTTTTCCACCTCTTGTTAAATCAAGTACTTCTATTCATGAAAATAATGTTGAATGAATCACAAAAGAAAAAAAAATCTGATTTTTTTTCTTCACCAGCTTGACTGAGTGAATTGAGTGTAAATAAAGCAGCAGCAGTAGTAGTAGTAAAAAATGTGTCTCTTTATTTTCACTTTGCTGTCGTCACTTTTCACACTTTGCTTTGTAGACTGAGAAGAAAAAAAAATATCCAAGGTGGTGGATGTTATTTTTTTTCTCTGTGTAGAAAATTGTATATATTCAACAAGATTGGAGGAGAGAAAAGAAGGTTTGTTTAATACACCGGAAGAACCAACTCTCACGCCACAAGGACTACTACTTGCTCACCTAAGTGTATATACTTACATATATATGTATACTTATAATAATATTCCATAATAATCTTATTGCATTATTATTATAAAGTGTGTTCTCTGTTCACTTTTTTCTCTCTGATTTTTCGTCCTTCATTCAAAACTGTCGAGCAACAAGAAGAAGACGGGAAAAAAAGATGTGAAATATTTTTCAACAAAGAGCAATTTTTTTCTTCTTTCCACCCGATTTTCTCTTTCCTTTTTTTCTTCTATGCACACATATACGCACACACTCGTGGACTACATATAAATATTGTGTAGTATTTTTCCGGGAATTCAATCAAGTTCTCTTTTTTTATCCGGTTGGAATACAGTTGTACAGTCGTGCATGTATAATGATATCCTTTTAGAACACTATTTTTTCTTCTTTTAGAACATCAACCGTATAATATATTATTCATGTATCGATCAAAATGAATCCATGTATATGTCTGTCTGGCTGTCTACACACAGGAAATTTACATTTTTGCTCATTCATTCAGTTAGAAATAATGTAATCATAATCTTTGCAACAGTCAGTGAAGACGAGGATGATGTGTAAATTCAAGTGAGTATTGTCCAAGATATATTTTTCATTTTTTCATACAGAGAAAATAATGTAAAGTTTATATAGTTGAATACGCTTTTATTATTTTTATGTAATTTTGTGCGTAAGAAATGTCAACTTTTATATATATTATATTTTTATACATTTTTGGTTAACGCAATAATCCATCAGAATAAGACATGACACTTTTTCTCTATTGCACGCAGAGCGAAAGAGTAATAAAAGTGACATGGGCAACAGCGCAACAAGAAGTTGTTTATTTTCCTGCTGCTCGAAAAAATCATTTCCAAATGGATCGTCAGAGAGAGAGAGGACAAGATGAAGAAGGAAAAAAAATAGTATTCACGCGACTTTTGCACGAAATCACAACACTAAGAGTTTTTTTATATAAATATCTTTCTATATTTTCCACATAGGTAAATACATACACAATATATTATTCCATATTACTGCCACGCACGTTCACATCTAAAGAAAACTCTGTGGCTTTTGGTGTGTGGATTCATCCAAAAATTTGTTGTAACGTGTGTAGAGTGTCATAAGAACATGAAACATAACATGCCACACACACATACAAGTTTACTGGTACTTATTGCATGAAAATGGGAAAAATATGTATGTGGTTTTTGCAGTATATTTATTTTATATATATCACTAATATGCTATTATTACCTACAAAAAAAAACTCTGCTGTACGCATTTGTCACAGTCATCAATTTTACGAGAAAGTTGGAAAAAGTGTTTGTATGACACTAACAAAACACACACACATGAAACACCAGTAGAACGGAAAAACCACGCGATATATTTTTTTCGGGAAAAATATTTATGTGATATGATGTGTGTGTTTACTTATTTCTCTCTGTGAGATTTTTGACACTTTTTCTCCAAAAAGTAAAGAAAAAAATAACGCACATAATATTATACACACAAGAGTAGTGAGATGGAGAAATTATTCAGAGATTTTTTTATGATTATTTTCTTCTTGAGAAAAGATAATGTTATGACTTTGTTTTGAAGTAAGTGACGATACGTTTACGAGTTATATTTTTAGGCTGTGAGTTCTTTTAAAATATGCTTTTTCAAATTATTAATGATTTTCACGGAATTACTGTTACTTTTTTTGAGTTATTACATTATTTAATAAGTTGTATGTAAGTATGTAGAACAAAGTTGTTTATGTTTTTTATATCACCTTAACTTGAACTTGAAAACAATTATGAAAAATGAATACACTGATAAAGTTTTCAGATGACAATCGAAAAAGTTGCAAAATCTACAACGGAAGTGTTTTGATATGTAATGCAGATTAACACACAATTATGATTTTGAATAACAAAGTAAACCGCTTTTCTTTTGATATGACACTTTATTAAAGTACGTATATAAAAAATTTCCAAGAAATATTTTCACCCGTGATTCTTTTTTTTTTACGAAATCACTTTCAAACCCGGAATAATTTTACATTGACAATGCTCAAAATAATTTGCATATGTATGTAATAATAATATTGTATTATATTCCAGCTTTCATCAAGTTGCGTTTATTCCATGCAAAAAAAAAGAATGCCTGCACACACAAATATTATATTAATCTGTATATGCGCAAAGCGCAGAAGAACATTTATGATCAAAACTCGCTTGCTACGACGGACGACACAAACAGACGCGACGTAGATGATTGCAAGTGAAGAACTGAACAAGAGTCGAGCAGTTCATTCTGAGAAAGGTTTGCTTGCAGCTGCTTGCTTAAAGCTGAAAATAAAAATTTATTCTGCTGATGCTGCTCTATTCTCTCATTTGAGCAGCAGCAGCACAAGGGAAAAAAGCAGCTTTTCGTTGAAGCTTCTCTGCTCTCGGCATATGCAGTTTCCAAAACACAGTATGCTGGCCTATTCTTCCCCACACACACACAACACCACCATTATATATTATTTTCCATTTCCAACCAACTTCATTCATCTAGAGAACTAGAGAGAGAAAAAAACGGGAGTAGTGTGTGTTGTGTTGTTAAAATGCCTACCCACCTAGCAAACCAACCAGAAAGGAGATAGACGACAACGAGAAAGACCACACATTTTACAAGGATCCACAGCAGCAGAAGCTCAATACATACACAATTCATCCATGCTAGTAGTTAGTTGGTCATGGTGTTTTAGAAAGAGAGAGAAGAAAAAAACGCCAGAAAAGCTGGTTTCTCTTCTCCTCTCGTTTTGTAGAGAGTTCTTTTTGGCTCTTTTTCCCTCTCTCTCTCTCTCTATACACATCCTAAACTCTCTTGAAAGAAACGACGACGGTACAAAGTCAAACTCGTGGCAAGTAATAATAATGACGATGATGATGATCGTCATAGTCATGATCATCATGAAAATGGCGATAGTGGTGGTAGTAGTAGTAGTAATAGGAGGAGAAATAGGAGAAGAAAAGCGATGATGTGAGTTTGAACTTGTGTGCAAGAAGTGTGCACGCTGCTGCTCTCTGCTCCTACAAACTTCCACTATCATAATATCATCATCGTCAACATCCAGCCATCCACTACACCGCACCAACTACTGCTACTACTACGCCAGAGTATGTGTTCAGAATAATGTTCACCACCACCACCAACGGGCGCGCTGAGAAAGAGGAGAAAAATCCTCTGAAAATGGAATAAAAGCTAGGAAAAAAAATTGTTATGGAGAAATGGATGTATGTATGGAATGGAAGCAACAATGAGGATGATGATGATGATCGCAGTAAAAACCCGAACAAGCTAGAAAAAAAAGCAGCAGCAGCAGCAGCAGTGGGGACTGCTGCTGCTGCTGGAGAGAAAAAACAGAATCTTTTTTCCTGCTACTTGGTATGTGTGGCATCACTCCATATATAACCGTGGAGTGTGGTTCCTCTCGTGCTCGTCCTACCGATCATCATCATGTAAGCCATATAAGGATTCTGATGCCGATGTAGTAAGTCTTTGTGTAAAAATATTTTTTTTCTACGCAGTAAAAACAGACCGTGTGTGTTTCTGTTTGCAGAGAGATGTGTTGTGTGTGCGCTCCGTTTTTATGGACATGATGAAAAAGCGGAGAGAGAAAAAAGGAAGAAAAAGATGGACAATGTTATCTCTGGTATCCGATACTATTCACCAATTCACCATCACGTTACTACATTCTATTTCATTGTGAAACCCAAGTAGAAATATTGTAAAGCTTTTGTTGTTGTCGAAATATAGCAGCAAGAGAGAGAGAATAAAAGGCACACATAATAATAACCCATCATGGATGTACATGGACACTTACAAAATACATATAAATAAAAAAGGAGAGAGCGACGGAAAAAAGGAAAATGGCAAAATGTACTGTAATAATAATGATAATAATAATAGGAATAGTGAGGAGTAGTATGGTGATGGTAGGGTAGAGACAGGAACCATATGTAAGGAAAAAAAGGGAGACATGCATCATGGAGTACTTACTAGGACTACTCCTACAAGTACTACATAATAATGACAGGACAGAGAAAGAAAGAGAGAAAATCTACGAAAAGAGCCAAGTCCTTAAACATCTCATGAATCTTGAGTGACTAGGACTAGGACGATGACTAACCAAACTTGTATGGAGAAAAAAAAGAGAAAGAAAGATAGAGTGAGGCAGAGAATGACTGGATGACAGACGGCCCTTTCTACAAAAGAAAACTCTTGGTTTTTGTGGACTCTCGGACTAAAATAACAGAGAGTACAACAACCACTGCTACTCACTGCTCTAGAGATATGCTGTTGTTGTGTAACTGGAGCAGTAGTAGTAGTGGCCAACTTGAACTAACTAAGAATGCTCGTGTTGTTGTCGTAAATGATTAGTAGTGGTAGCAGGACTTGACGTTGTTGTACTTTTTTTTTCTTTAGCTCTCTCTCTCTCTCTGATGTATTTTCACTCACTTGAAAGGTTGTCCTGACTGGCTTTATGAAACCGAAAGAAAGAGAAAAAAAATGGAACAAGAAAAAATATATCTAGAGTATATCGAGCAAGGGCAATGGGTATAATGTACTTGCTTTCTCCTTTCTTCTTTTTTTGTCTATTTTTGCTGACCATGGTTTGGTTTACAGCAGCGGCTTTAGTAAAAGAATAAAGCTAAACAAAAGCAGCACAACGCTTGTTGTTGCAAAAAAGTTTGTTTGAAGTCGAAAGTCTACTGTTGTAACCTGTGCCGGAGAAGGCGTTTTTAACACAACATTTATTTATTTTTCTAATTATCAGCAACAGTCGTTAAATGCATGGCTTCACACTGATTTTTTTTACGAGGATAGAAAACAAAAAGGATTAGGATAAAAATAGAGTGATGTGTAAAATATAGTGCGCATACTAATTCTAGTCACACATCAACAATAAGAAAAAAAAGAGAGCTCCTTGTCTCGCCAATAATATAAAATAAATGCTTCGAAAACTATAGAGACTCTCTCAGACTGTTATGCTAGTTAACAATTCAGTAGACAAAGAGCTTTAAAAGAAACCATGTAAATAATGCATAATGTGTGAAAACTGGCTATTTTTAACTATCTGTTTATGCTTCTGTTGCAGCAAGCAACAATATAACGTCACACATTTGCATAATACATTATTATATGCACCACATATTTATTACTTATTACCCTTTCCATCATCTTCTTAGGACTTCTCTCTCTCACCTTTTATATTATCAACATGCAAGATCATCACCACCAGAGGAAAAAGTGAATCCTTGTTTTGTTAAGTGAAAAAAGCAATACGTTTCGCACATTACAAGTAAATAGGATTTAACTTTCAGCAGTCACACACTCCATCATGTAAAAAGATTATTATGCAAATTGTGGTGTATTTTTATTGCATATTTTCTTCTTCAGTCAGTTGCTCAGTTGTAAATATTTTTTTTGCAATAACCACTTTTAATGACTCTTGACGAAACGGCAATCCAATAACAATATGAATACTTAATACATAAGTGCTGTTTTTTCTACTACGCACCAGTAAATTCCAATCACATAATTTTTATAGGTTTTTTTTCATAAATATTTTATGCATTCGTATATACATAAGTACAAAGTACACAGCAGCAAGAAAAAAAATCATTTAAAAACCAACTTGAAAGTGAGATTTTTTTTTCTCATGTTCACATCTTCCCAATATTATTATTACGACTTGTCGACATCTTCCCTATCGACGACGGTTATTATGCAGTTATGCAGTCGGCAACAAACATGGATATAATAATTCAACACGCTGCTGCTGCTGCCACAACAGTATCATTTTACACACTGAGCATGTTGGGTAGTTTGAACTGCTTAAAAAAAGCAGTTGAACCTGTAACCTTTGCTTTTGCTCTTAATTACTAATTCATTTCATTCATTATTCATCTCCAAATGACTGCTACTACACAACAACTACTCACTCACTTCTTTCTACTGATTTCATAATAACCACAGGAAGTTTGGAGATGTGATGATGAAGAGAAAAATACAGAGAGAGAGAGTGCATATTATAACATGAGCTGCGCTTATCTCACTTCTCCTTCTCACTGAATATATTATAATCATACATAATCGTGTAGATTCAAAAAAAGAACATATAATTCTATGCATGTTTTTAACCAACTCGCATAAACAAAATAAGGATTAGTATCATTATGTTTTTAAAAAAGAAGTGGAAAAATGTTTGTATGGTCAATTTAGTTTTTTTTGTCGTTTTACAAAGTAAACTTTTTCTTTGCTCTCGTTTAGATCTCTACTTTGAGCTGATATACGGATATTACCACTTTTTTCTATTAAATCTCCAAAAAATATATATATTGGAGCTGGAAAAGTCAAGGTAGAAAAAAGGAAACTCGACTTCCACATAAGTAACATGGTTTAAAAAAATGTTAGAGAGTGATGTTAGTAGTTATCATGGAGATGATGAGGACGGGAAGTGAGTAAATATTTATGACTTTTTTCCCTCTCTCTCTGCCTGCATAAATATATTATACCATTTAAATGTGGAATAATGCATGAACAACTCGGCGGAATGCCATCATTGACGATGCGGACGGAACAAGAAAGAAACTTTGGAATAGGTAATTTAATAGAGGCATATTTATGAAATTACGTAGTATTTTAAACGCGGCCGGATAAAAAAAACAGCAGGGTAAGAAAATCCGAGCAAGATTTTTTTTAAATACCAAAAAGCACCAAAAAAAGTGCTGAAAAATGAGCGTGCCAACATAACAATTAATGAAGTTTTTGCCTGCATAAAATACATGTATTTGTGAAAACATAGTAAATGTTTATTAATGCTGGTGTGTTTGCTATTAAAGAAATACAGATAGTGAAAAAGAGCTCGTAAAAATCTCTGCAAAAGCCTGGATATTATTATGCGTTTTCTTTATTACTGTCATTTTACTTCTTGGCTATATCACCATCACAAACCCCTTATGGCTGACGGACGATACTTCACTTTCCGTACAGTCATCATCGTTATCGTCCTCATTCATCTTGAGTCAAGTCAAGAGGAAAATGCCAATAATAGTAAAAGATAACAATAATGAATGACAATGAAGTATAATATAAAGCGCTGGGATGATGAATGAAGAAGCTAACTCCTTTTTTTTACTACTACTTGCGTTACTTCTCTGAGAAGCGGTGTGAAGAATACAGACAGCGCAGAAGAAGAGGTGAATAAGGTGGTGAATGGAATAAAGAAAAAAAACTGGTTTCATATACGGAATATTTATATTAGGCTAATAATAAATGCTCGTTTTTTTAGAGTAAATAAAAAAAAGTGCTAATAACAATGCAAATACTTATCTAAATGGGCATACAAAGTATAGAGGATTGTTTGTCGGTTGGTATGTTGTGTGTGTCGTTTTGTATATATGTGTATGGCGTGAATGATCATCACACAGCACAGGGGTGGGAAAGGAGGGTGTTTACCATGTAATTATCATATTTCCGTTTCCTAAAATCATAAAGCTAAATGCTGCTTACACACAGTGCTTACATTATTAGTGGGCATAACAATTAAATGGCGTGATAAAAAACAACTGTAAAAACCAAGAAGAGAAGAACCAGAAACCGGGTTAAAGATTGATTGCACATCAAAAAGATATCTGGGAATACACAAGATAGTATTTTATCTGGTGTGTTTTATGAGATGAACTTTTTCTTACAGACAACAAGACAGACAAAGAAAGGCAGAAAATATATAAAGTATTTATTGTACAGCTTCCTCTACTTAATAATAATCCAATCTCCATGTCAAAAGAGATTCACCACGTTTTTATCCGTTTAATGTGCTCTGGAGTGAGAGGACTGCGTAAAAAGGATGAAAAATCAACATTTTTTTACGGGCAGAAGCCTTCATGGTTTAGTAGTCCTCATAATAATATCCAGCGCAATAGTAGTAATATTTTTCATTGCAGTTAACTCTTTCAACAAGTCACAAAAACCATTTTTTTTCTTCTTTTCTGTGCTCAAGTCAAGTCATTCCGTTCCACCTGGATACTTTTTGGTTTGCATGCCTACTAATCTTTTAGAATGCAATGAAATAAATAATGATGATGAATGAAAACATGCATAATACAAGTCCATTATCTCAAACCAACCAAGGTGTATATTTTAATGCTTTAACAACAACACAAAACCTTAGTTGAGTGAGACAGACAGAAAGGGTGAGAGAGAGAGAGGGACAGGACGGAATCTTTGGGTGTTATTGGGTTTTTTTGGGTAGTACTCACATTAATAGTTAGCCATGTTGTAAAAATAGAATGCATAATCCTTTTATCTTAACTTGTCTCCTAGCACACAGCATATGCATTTGTGTATACAGCATACTTACTGTGAGCCCACAGCTCTCTCTCTCTGTGAAGAAAACTATAAAGGATTTAATGAGAACGACAAAATTATACGAGAGATAATAAAGGAGAATGAATAAATCTTTTTAGAGGGTAGTAAAAACTCTTGACTAAAATAATAACACTAAAATAGCATTATAAAATGGTCGTCGGAGCAGTAGTTAGTATTGCAATATTTTGTGAGTGAGTTCTAATGCTAGAGCACAGACTACTAATCCTAGAGAGAAGGCTTATTTATTTGAGTATGTTTGATGGTAGTAATATGCACATACTTTTGCCTATTATTACAACAGCATAATAATATTATTTAAAAGCCTGGTATAATAATAACAATAATATGCAATGTTCGTCGTCGATATAGCACACTCAAACAGTAGTAGTAAGTCATATTTATAAGTAGCATTAAACAGTCGGTATTATCCCTTATCGTCGTCTCTTTAAAGAAAATTCCTTTTCTAGTGCAATGAATGATCAACAAAAGTGATCATGAGGATGACGAGCGAAGAAGATGATCATCAATGAAAGTACTATATACAATTTACAATCTACTTAATATTGATGATCCTCATGACGAGGAGGAGAAAATGATGAGTGCGTCTCTACTAGACCGAACAATGACGATGATCAGCAGCAGCATAATTTTTAACTCGTATATTCTTTTACGCCGTAATCATTACTACTGCCATCATCATCACTATGAGAATCATTGACTGACGATATTTAAAGTTATTTTTTTATGTTTTTTTGGGAGGATGGTGAGCAAAATGTAAGTAGATTTATTAGGGCTTAAGTGTAGACTCTCTCTCTGCCTCCTTTGTTGTTGTAATACCTGAATTGCTTGTAGTTAAGTAGTATTTAGTAGTGTTTTAGAGGTATCCCATTTATTACTCTGGTATTGATTGGAAATTTATTTAAAAGGTATTAAACACTCTAGGAGAAAATTGCCAACTTGTCGTCGTCATGTACTTCTATATAGGCTATAAATATTGGTACACATTTATTAGCTTTTGCATGTAAAATTCTTCTTTTTTTATGAGCGTACTTTTCATTCTCTTGACGACTCAGGAGGGAATAGAAAAAAAGGAGTGTGTATTATGGATTGGATGGAAAAGTTATATAGGGAAAAAAGCCAGCATTAAATGTCATTTTTATTACTACTACTACACGTTGTTATTATTCTTGTCGGATTGGATGGGGTCCTCCTTGAAAAAAAAGCTTGTATTTAGTAGGTAGTTGTTCAAGTAGTATAAATACTAATAATAAAAAAATATTATAATCACGGCAATAACCGTGATGGTAAGCTGTTTTAAGACCACTTGTATAAGAAAATCTTATGTGTAGTCTGTACATATACAGCTTATATAGAAATTTTACTTTCTTTCTTGTGACTCGTCCTCTTCTAATAATAATAACAAATAGTAGTAAAAATAGAATAGATAATAATAATACATAAAAAGGGTTGAAATTAAACTGTGTTGCTGGCTGCTGCTGTGTAAAAGTAATAAACAAGGTTATTACGCGCGTGGTGATGCTGAGAGTTGAGAAAGAAAGAAAGAGGTATGATTTTACATGATTTTTAGTTTGCAGTAAAAAAGGTTTATTGGATAATATATTTATGTGCAGGGCTGCTGCTGCTGCTGTTGTTGCAACGGTTGGTGTGATGATGACTGACGACTAGAAGAGATGATGGTAGTAAAAAGATGTGAAAAATCTCAGAGAATTTATATGAGGACATGAGGTTTTTGTTTCAGGGTTTGGTTTCTGAGTGTGCGAGATTTTTTATGGGAAGATGAGCCCTGGACTATTATTATTGTTACCGGCTCCTTTTTCTCCTTTTTTGTGAGGTGATCAAAGTCACATGCTAATAAAAGTTAAATAATTCATAAAAAATGGGTAATAGACGGGTGGGTTTATTAAACAGACTTTTGCGAAATAGCAAGTAATGATTCCAATTAGTGGGAAAAGAATGACGAAGGAGGATGAAGACCCATTATTTAGGGTAGTATTATTACAAGTTTGAAAGTACGACGGAATTTTTTTTAAATAAAACTTTTGGCTAGCTTATTGGAACAAATTGTCCATTTTTTTGTATATTTTTAGACACCAATTTGTCATACGTAACGCCTACAACGAAAATGTTATAACAACGATTTCTTTCTTTCTTGGATTGTTACATAAAATGAAATTTATATCCGTTCAAGCGTTATAAATACTTGGTTTTCTTAACTGGTGAACTTTACCCGAGTCAAGAAAAACTAATATAACTTTTGGCATGAAATGACAAGGGAAAGAAATCACAATATAAAAAATTATAGCCTTATGACAATGAAGGAATATTATGATGGATTCTGTGGATTTACACATTTACCCAACCAAGGAACTGAATAAAAGATGAAATAATATCTATTTCAACATTTATTTCAAGGAAAAACGGAAACTTGAGGCAGCAGAGGGCAACTGGAAACTGCTAGTTACTAGAGCTGTGCAAAATGAAAAATTCTCATAAACTCGCTCGCTCGCTCGCTCGTTAATATTTTTAAAGCCTCCTCCCGCTCGCTCGTTACTCG
>JAHZMV010005426.1:0-23698 GCA_027743765.1 Coecobrya sp. COE2
GGGATCAGTTGGTCGCTACTCGGCCAATCAAGACGGAAGCAGGGATCAGTTGGTCGCTACTCGGCCAATCAAGTCGGAAGCAGGGATCGTTTCCAGTTTCCATAGGAGTTCAATACATTTTTCCTTCTGCAGTCGAGACGGGAATAAGGATCGATTGCTCGTCACAAATTACAAACACACATGGAATTACAAATTTATATACATAGGTATACAACATCGGGTAACCCTATTCGGGTTTGTTGCTAGTAATTATTCTGCTCGGTTTATAAGGCGAAGCTCGAATACATTAAAGATTATTGAAACAAACAACATTTGCAATTTCACTTATTGCAAAGGTAGAATATTATTTGTTAGGCTTGGTTTGTGACATACATAATTACTAATTACTTAAATATATCATCAAACATTTTATATACAAATATGAATACATTATAGAATGTTGATTTTAAAATTTGCTTCATCTAACAAGAAGTTTATAATATAACCGCAAACCTTCTCTCGGTAAATTGTTTGCGGTTGGTGATTGAGATATAATAAACCGCATAGATATATCGCTGAATTCAAATGATTGGTAAATACACAGAATGATATGTAGGTACATATTATGTGTTCACGAAAAGAAAAAAATATTGTTCCAGCTGGTGAAAAAATAGCGCTGCTAGATTTTGTTTTAGTTTTACAAATTCGTAAATCCAGGACGTGACGCGAATCCAGCAAAAATATTTGTCCCCATTAATTTACGATATCATACATTCATATACGCATACTGTGTGTTACCACATCAAAAGAGGCTGATTGTCGTGTTTGTCTTTTATTCCATAAAACAGTTCGCCACACATCGCCATTTACTATCCATCTGTCAATCAAAGAGAGGAAACAAATAATCCCACGGGAAATTAATGGTAACATGTGAACCGCTATTAAACATATCTGATGATGGATATAAAACACACATAATGCACCAGTTGCTGAGTTCTTTGTTTCCATTATGCCCACACGAAACTTTATAACTGACTGCGACCAGGAAACTGGATCATCCCATCTATCCTTAGTATCCTTCACCGTAAAATTGTGACAGCTGCAATTAGAACAAACTAGCATATGGTCTTATGTCACGAAAAGTATGATTGATATGCAAAATTTTATTAAAGGCTAATGTTTCATGTAATTGTTTCCAATTATATTTTTGGAATGTATACATCGTGGTGAAAATGAACTGTTTTTTTTTCATAATAATCCTTCATCCATAATATATATCCATGTTATATAGGACACTACGCCATAATTTTACTTCACCTATCGCTCATATTACAACGTAAAAAACTTCACTCAGCTTTGGCGGAAAAAATATAGATAGTTCCTTTTAGTATCCAGTTGGCATTCTAATGATCTGGGTTGGGTTGGTCGCTTCTCCTAAATAATAATATTTTGATGACCTTCCTCTTAAAGATTTCATATAAAAAAGAAAACAACGAGTGACATCATTATGGGTACGGTAGTAGCTATTGAGGACATACCCTTGCAGTTGTTCGAAATTTGCCTGAATCGTGACGAGTACTTTCCGGGAGAAGTAGTCACTGGAAAACTCTTACTAGTGACAAGCAGAGCTCTGAAAACTGAAGGTTAACAATATTTTTACTCAATATATCAGATAAAATCGGCATTTGTATTTCATACACAATATTGAACATATAGGAATTTTCATAAAGTTTGAGGGAAAAGGCTCAGTGAGATGGAAAAATCAATCTGCTCATTTGTGTGGTCTAAAAGAAGCTGAATTTGTTCATGAGAAGAGAAAGTACTTTTCCAACATTTTCCGTTACGGTAAGGTATTAGAAACTAATTCATGTGTAGGCTTCTACTCCAGTTTGATTTCTTAAAACGGAGCATGTTTTGCTCTCATTTCCTTTTAGATTTCGATACCCTTCCGGAAGGATGTTCTGTTCTCACATTTGAATTTGAGCTACCCACTGGAATTCCACAAAGCATTGAACCAGAGACGATCATGAAACAATTAAAAATTTCATACTCACTTGAAGCATTGATTCGTACGCAAACCGAGGATTATCGACAACAACAGAGCTTTACTGTTAAAGGGATTTTTAATTTGAACTCATTACCGGAACTATCCCATCCCGCATGCAAAACAGTTAGGGAAGCTGTTTTCGAATCTTGTTGGTCTTCTTCCGGCAGGCTTAAGGTTTTGAGTTTCTCCATAAAAAAGCAGGGTTTTGTTCCAGGCGAACAAATCAAAGCAGAATTGCTTCTTAAGGATGGCGACAACTGTAAAACGCCAGTTTTAGGAGTGGAAGTTCACTTGATTCAAGAAATAGACCTACAAATCCGTACTGCTTCTCGAATCAGACGCAGAATCGTGTCCAAAAGCGACATGGTTCATGTTGTTTCCAGTGCCCCTTCCAACATTCAAACAAAGAAGCGTGGAGACAACAACACGCGACGTAGCCATCAAAGAAAGCTTAATTTTTACTTGACCATTCCAGACGACATTTTGATTTCATACGGAAATACTGACAAACATGTGCATGATTTTATAAGTATTCGATACTTTCTCAGGGTAAGTTGTCCAACTTTGCGAATCGAAAAATTACCTAAAAAAATAATTACTTTCCTCTATGCAATTTGTCTTTGTCGTCTCGCAGATGACCATGGAACAAACCTCATTTCCCTACAAACCTCTCCAAATGCAGTTGCCAATTAAAATTGGAACCGTATTCCTAAAAGAACAGAAAAACGCAGCACCCATTCTGTTATTAGCACCTGTTCCATCAGCATTACCCAGACCGTTAGTACCTCAAGAAAGACGATCATCATCATGCAAACTCGGAATTGATTGCAGACAACCGGGAAAATCTCACAGTACCAATTACAATTCAGATGCATTACCAACACCACCCACAAATCTTGATTCATTACCACAAATCTGTTTAAATTCCAACAAACAATTGGCAATCATGGAACAACCAGTATCTTCATCACCATCCCCCCGCAGCAATGTCAGCCCAAGGACGCCCAAAAGGAAGCCCGGAAATGCCAACACAGTTATCGGGGACTCTTCCAGCTTTTTATGCAAGCCATTCGAAGCATTTGGAGGGGATGATTCTTCTGACTCATCATTTCTCATTGAACAAGCCCACAACAAACTTAAATGAATTTAAAATTGATTGCATTAATTTTGTAATGCTATGCTGCCTGCACATCCTCAACATTTTCAATACATATTAATAATTTATAATCCATTAATTACATTTCATTAACTTGAACAACCGTTGAAACGATAAATCTTATCTTAAATTATCTTTTATTCCCCAACCCATCAGTATTTATTTTTAATGGCTAATTAAGGTGCGCGTGGCAAAAAAGGCAACAAAGACCGTTGCGCGCAGTGTGAACAAAGTAAAGCATGTCAACCCCCTCCCCCGCCACACAGCTCGCCTGCGTGAGCCGAGCGGCGTAACGCGTGTGTTGAGAAGAAAACAGATGAGAGCCAAAACAAAAAAGCAAGTGGTCTGACGTGACCGACGGACACTCGGAAAAACGTGCATTGCAAATTCACCTTTGTGCACTTTTACACTTTAATTAAAGTTGGATTCAAGTGTGTAAAACATTTAAGTAAGGTTAATAATAGATAAAGTTGCCAATTTTGGTGGGCTACAAGCTGAAGGTAAGGTTGGCATGTTTTTAATGACAGTTTAATTGTTGGGTAGAAAATGAAGTGTTTAACGATTCGCATGTTATGTCGTGTGTGTAATTGTGAATTTTTTGCTTGTTTTAATTGTTTAGCTGGAGCTTTGAGCTCTTTTTGGTTAAGAATGGCGAATCCAGCAGTTGCAGGTTCCCGGGGGCGTATTAGTGATTTTCTCTTGTTTAAAGATTTGGTGGATGTATTGGAGAAGATAAGAGGAGAAGATTCAAATGACAAGAAGAAAAAGTGCTTGCAGAAATATGTACAGTTTTTGCGGAAGCGCTTTCAAGAGCATCATAAAACGATGGACTCTGAAAAGGCTGGGGTAAGCTTTTTGTAGTGATATTTGTTTTTTGTATGAAATTGGTTGTTGTTGTAATTAAATTAATTATTGGGGGTAATTTTGTTTTTTTCAGGGTGACAGTCTGTATTGTGTGATAAGGATTTTAGTTCCTGATATGGACCGTGGACGGCGAGCTTATGGGTTCAAATCCACTTCCCTTGCCAGGATGTTTGCGCAAATTCTTGGTTTAGATAAGACCAGTCGGGATGGGAAAAGTTTAATTGAATTCAAGGATCCTAAACGAGCCGGCACGTCAGCCGGAAACATCCCCAACGTAATTTTTACCATTTTAAGTAGCCGGTTTTCTGAGAAGACTACTGAAATCAAAGATGAAGTCACATTGACCGAAATACATGAGACATTAAACAAACTGTCTAAAGGACCTGATGTTGATGTGAATCAAGAGTATCAGAGAAAAGTGCTGCAGGGGCTGATTCGAAAACTGACACCATTGGAAGGGAAATGGCTGGTGCGCATGTTACTGAAAGATATGCATCTGGGATTTTCATCTACAAAAACTACTGTTTTTGGAATCCTCCATCCAAAAACAAAAGATCTTTTGGAGCGTATTGGAGACCTTGAAACATTATGCCAAAAGCTGAATGACCCGTTAGCTGATATTGGTGACATTGGCATCCTTCTGTTTAGCCACTTTCGTCCAATGCTGGCCACTAGAATGGACATCATTGACAGTGTTTTTGAAACTGGAGGAAGCCTCAACAGTTCCGAGAAAAAGGACAGCGCCGCCAAGAAATCAAATTGGGGTAAACCAGATAAAGTCTCTTTGCCAGCACCCCCCTTCTACGTTGAAACAAAATGGGACGGGGAGCGTTTTCAAATTCATTTTGATGGGGATCAACTTAAATACTTTTCTCGGAGGGCACATGATTATACTCACAAGTTTGATGAAACGTTGACTCCTAAACTGCGGCCTTTAATCAAAGCAGGTGCTCAATCATTCATCTTGGACGGTGAAATGATGGCTTTCAACAAAACTCACAAGATTTTTACTCAAAAGGGATATAACATTGATGTGAAGACCATGAACAAGAATAATCCCAATCACTGCCCAGTATTTGTAGCATTTGACGTTGTTTATTACAACGGAATGGACCTCACCAATATGCCAATGAAGGAACGCCTTGAGAAATTGAAGAAAATATTCCAACCCAAAGAAGACACGATTCGATTGAGTGAAATTAAGATAATGAATACTAAAGATGAAGTAATCGAATGCCTTAATTGTGCCATTGATGATGGTGAAGAGGGCCTTATCGCGAAAGATATGAATTCTAAATACGCGCCTGGAAAGCGACTAGTGTCTTGGCTGAAAATCAAGCCAGAGGTAAATATGATGAATTAATTACTTATCTTATACCCTTTTATGTCTTCTGTTTTATTAAATATTTAACGTATTTCGTATTTGTCTTAGTATTTGGAAGACAACACAGTTGATGACCTAGATTTAGTGATTCTTGGTGCTTATTACACGGAATCTGTTCGAAGGGGAGGTGAGCTCACTCATTTCCTAGTTGGTTTGTTGGACACTTCAAAGGGGAAGAAGGAATATTATCCGGTTGCTAAAGTTGGGAGTGGAAAGTTGCGGTCATTGGAAGTAAAGGATTTAATTAAAGAGCTCGAGCCTAAATTTGTTCGAACTGCGGTCGATAACGTCCATCTGAAATCGAGGAAGAAACCAGATTTCATGATTGCCCCAGAAAAATCAATAGTCGTTCAGGTTAAGGCATCAGAAATAATACCAAGTGATGTCTACGCTTGTAATTACACCTTGAGATTTCCTAGAATTACAAAAGTCAGGAAGGATAAGAGCCCAGGTGAGATAATGGAAGTAAAAGAATTTCTCAGAATCAGAGATGCTTGCAATGGAAAGTTGGCAAAAAGGAGTGATGGAGGGGGAGGAAAATTCAATCAGAAGAAACGACAGCATTCCGACTTTGAAGACTCTGATGATGATGATGATGGTCAGCCAAGTAGCAAAAAATCTGCAAATTCTAGCGGCAATTACGATCAAGAGGATGACGATGAAGACGATGAACCGTTACCTGGACCTTCAAAAACTTTGTTATCAGTAAACAAACCAAAAATTGTTTTGGCCAAATCACCTACCAAAATAGGTACTTCACCAACGAAAATGAGATCATCGGTCATCTCCCTTTCAAAATTGCCAACTGTTGCCGTTCAGAAGAACATATTTAGATCAAAGGTATTTTGCGTGTACGGAGCTTCTTCATGGAAGACAGAGATGGAAACAACAATTCGCAAACACGGAGGTGATATTTCTCAAAGCCCTGACGTAAAGAACTTTTTTGCTATTGTTGGAGAGAGAAGGACATCCGTACTTGTTCGAAAAGCTGTTCAGTCCCGAAAGTATGATGTTTTGCAACCTGCGTGGATACACAAGTGCATCGAGAAGGTGGAAGAAGTAGCTACTGTCCCTTTGGATTACTGGGCCATGACAGAAGAGACGCGGAGTTCGTTTGCAGACGAGTACGACGAGTATGGAGATTCATACACGAAAGAAAATACGGTGGAGGAAACTAAAGCGATTATACAACGTATGATAGAGGAGGACGACGAAGAAGAGAAATTAAAATCTAGTGGAACGCCGGACAACAGCCCTCAAAAAAATTCCAACCAGCAAGATCCAGAAGAAACTGATGATGGCCACTGTTCGGACAGTAACAGTTCCACCGACTTTTCTGACAACGACGTGATGGCTGACATGTTTCCCGATGACCAGAACGAAGATGAGAATAACGGTAAATGGGGTTTCATGTCAGACATTGTGGTGGCCTTCAGAGGTACTGTTGATGACGTCCTCCGAAATAGATTGGAATTTTATGGAGGGAAAGTGGTTGGAAATGAGGATGAGCCAAACATCACTCACGTTGTGATTTGCCGAGAAGGGGCACCATCAAAGCAGGATCATTCGCGGGCTTTAGTTGTCAGTCAACAGTGGCTAGAAGATTGCATTAAGAAAAGACTCGTGCTGGATGAACGACATTACATTGCAACCTAGTATTAACAGTATTATAATTTAGTCATATACATAGTTGTTTAAAGCCTATATTACTATAGACAGATTATTGAAGTGCTAATTAATTTATATTATAATCTGTAAGCTTTAAACTATTTTAAAGTTACCCTAATTTAAAACCTGAAAATGTATCTGTGATTTTGGCCAAGTACAATAATTGTCATCAAATGTTATTTTTAATTGTATTTCCCTTCATCACTGATTTCAATTAAATTGTCTACTATAAGCTTTACGAATACACTTTATAAATGCGACGACCATTTGCTGGCTTGTTGAAATATCAGCTTTGATGAATAAAATTGAATTCCCGCAACCCATTATTATTCCAACGTAATTTCCTGTGCTGCATTAATTTTCCATGAAAATCGACTGCGATGTAAAACGTCGTAAATAGAATTCCATTTTTTGTAACATTGAAATGATAGGATATTTAGGGAATAATAGGACTATGACTATAGGACACAAAGCGCATGAGTCATTAGGTAAATGAACCTGAACCATGTTAAATGAAAATCTTGTATCTGGTTCTCAATCAATGACATTGTTGTTCATCTTTATCTGCATAGCAGGATGAGTCATTACGGTGTATTCATAAATGCATGATGCAGGACAAGTAATATAGGCATGATTTATTTAGTTAAAAGGATGTCTTTATCATTTAGGTGAAGTTAAGTTAAGTGATACTGATGATGCTGGTTTTTTGTCGACTTGAGATACGATCGTCATATCTATGACATATTTATGCTTATTGTGCCTGAGTTGTGAGTCTGTACACTGTAAAAACTGTTTTTCATCCATATCGAAATACGTATGTAGCTTGTTTGTTATATTGTATATCAGTACGAGATAAGCTTGTCCTTGTTCATATCTTGTTTCTTGTGTTAACCATTGTGACACTCACCCCTATTTAATGGCATTATGCTTCAAAATAAATCACATAGAAAATGTATTCGGGTCCGGTCAGTCCAAAATTCTGTCGATAAAGAAATGCAAAGATTTTGATCACATCAAATTTAAACGAAATAAAATTCCATCATAATTAGACTGCAGACTGGCTAATTTATTACCGATTACTGCCGAAAGTTGGCCGATTTGAAAATGAGAGGAATATTCATTGAATTAGCTAATCCTTCGCGGTCCTACTTTGCTGGGCAAGTGATTCAGGGGCGTGTCACTGTGCAAACTGACAAACCATCAAAAGTTAAAGGTAAAAAAGACTACTAAAATATTTTTCATACCTTATGAATGGGTTCGTTATAGACAATATTTATTCATACAATTTTGGTATATGACATGCATCTACAGAAGTAACAGTCCTTTTGGAAGGCGTAGGAAGGGTGAGCTGGTCAGAAACCCAAACCTACACGGTGCACCAAACAACAACCGTAAATGGGCAAACAAGAACTGTTCCCAGAACACAAACCCGTGTAATTAATTACAGTGCAACGGAGAAATATGTGTCGCACAAAATTTCCCTTGCAGGAGATGGGCACAATTTAACGGTTCTCCCCAAAGGTGCCTCAGTATATGAATTCCAATTGGCTCTCCCGACAAACTGCCCATCTTCTTTCGCTAGTAAAACAGGCTTGGTTTCCTATTTCATTGAGGCAGAAGCGAGAAGACCAATGTTGAAGAAGAACAAAAGAATGGCAGTACCGTTTACGGTAAATGGGATCTTCGACTTAAACCTCGAGTTTGGGGCAACTCAAGCACAGGAGCTGAAGAAAGTGAAGGGTTCCAATTTCTTTGCTTGCCGAAAAGGTCAAATGGGTTTTATACTGAGGCTTCCCAGAAGATCCGGATTTGTACCTGGGGAAATATTAGATTTTTCCTCCGAAGTAACAAACAGTAGTAACAGGAAAGTCAATGGAATGAAGGCAACGCTCAATCAAGTCACACAATTTCATGCACAAGGACGTACTAAAGTGGAAACCAAGGTCATTTCTGAAGTGAAAGGCCCAGAGGTGGAAAAGTCAGATCATGAAATGTGGATCCCTCATAGTATGGTTATTCCACCTTTGCCACCGACAAGATTGGGTGGAATTTGTCGCATAATTGATGTTCAGTATTTTATTAGATTTGAATTAAACATTTCTGGATTAAGCCTAAGCCTCACTGGGGAACTGCCTGTGATGATTGGAACTATACCTTTGAAAAGTACTTTTGATGAACTGCGTAACCATCACCAGCCGCAAAGGCCCCCACTACCACACCATCCACCGCAGGGAACAGGAATGGGATTTCATGTACCAGTTCCAGGAAGCTCCAGATCAATGGAGCCAATCCCAGGTAGTTCCAAATCAATGGAACCTGTCCCACAGGAATATTATCAAGAAGAAAAGTCCCCACTGCCCATGCAAGAATCAGTTGTACCATCAGCTCCTATTTTACAGGAGTATCCCGATCTTCGTAAGTGCTTATTTTCTGTTTTTACTTTAGCATTTTAGATAAAAGGATATATAATTAGTATTTTTTCTACATTTGACAGCACCCCCAACTTATGCTGAAGCAGTTATGTCGGATGTATTCAGTTGGAACCCAGCAGAGAATGACATTGGTAACGGTAATGTTAGCAAACATAATGAAGCCATGACAGAAGAGCCATCGGCTCCTCCAATGAACGAATACATTCCAAATTATGTAACATACAACTATTCGCAAATGTAAGCAGGGTGCAAATTCGGAAACAATAAAGTTTATTTGTTGTAAATTCACATACTCACAATATTAGCAGTCAAATAAGTATCACTCATTAAATTATTGTCACAGATAAAAAGCAAAACAACTAACATATTATAATCTTTGCTACAAGAAGCTTTATGATATTTTAAGTATATTTGTTAAAGCCACAGCAAGTTTGCTTATTCCTTCAACCCTTTGGGAAACCATAAATGACATGGTCACATAGAAGAACCATCCAATAATTAAGCCAATACCAGTTAGCCACTTGGATCCTTTAGGACCACCCAACTCTGCATTCCCAAAAGTGGCACTGTTTCGCCTGCACCAAAGCACTGTTTGGCAAACCATTGCACAAAACGTGTACACAGTGACGATAAAAGCTAATGAACTTGAGTTGACCCTTACACCTTCTCCGTACTGAAATGACATATTAGGCATTTTAATCATCTTTAATTTATATGTTCGAAAAAAAAATTAAAGTAAAATGGCACATGTCAATTACACCTACGGCGATCATGGAGTAAATTGTGGCAATAGTCCAAGGTAGCCCCAATCCCAAGAAAACATTGACACTGTTACTTCCCATAATGTTTCCAATTGCAGCGTCCGCCGTTGGTGACTGAAGAGCTGCGATTCTGCTAGCAAAAGTATCAGGCAACGATGTTCCAATGGCCACAAATGTTACTCCAGTGGTCACTGGATCCAAACGCAAACAATGACCAAAGATAGAAGCCATATCCCCAGTGATCGTGGTCAGTAAACCAATCATGGCTAATGTCAAGATGAAACAGGGCCAGCCCCCCAAAAGGTGAGGTGGGGGAAGAAAACAGAATATCATTTTCCACGGGAGACTAATCCAATGCAGAATGACTTCCGACTTTGTGGCTCGCTTGGCTTTTTCTTTATCTCCGTTTACAATAAATGCAGAGATTATCTGCTCTTTATATGTCTGATCTTGAATGGTTGATTGTAATGCTAAAAGATCTTCCGTCATCTCACAAATTCGGTTGACCTGCAGTTTGAAATTGCCATCGGCAGAAATGGCAACTGTGACTAAAGGATTGCTCCCGACTTTTCCACCTCCTCCAATTATTTCTATAAATTCCACATCAAACTGTTCATCTGTTCCAGAAACCGCTCCACTTGGAGAATTAATGGGAATTTCCAGAATCTTTTTCATTTCTCCATGCTCAAAAATTATTGTTCCTTCTATAACTTCCGGCAGGCGGGTACATTTCGGACCTGGAGTAGCTCGCCACTTTGCAGTTAACAATCCATCTGCTCCATTAACTCTTTCAACATCCAACTCAGCAACTTCAAGTGTGTCCTTCACAACTTGACCTTTCCTCGTGAATTGGACTTCCCCAGGTTCTGTTCAAACCATTATAACAATTCTAATTAAACTTTGTTGGCTCGTAGTAATATGCATATTAATGACTGGACTTACGTTCAATGTCCATAATGACCACTTCCATTACAGACATTGGACCTAGAGCCACCTTTGTCTCATTATTTTCCTTTGTTAAGCTCAATTTCAGAAAGAAATTACTATCCTTATTTTTGTGCTTGTCTCCAATAATATTGATGAGAATTTTATTCTCCACGACATACGGCTCGAAAACAAACTCTTTGGAAATTGGCTTATAGGAAGTATTCTTTTTCGCAGTTCCGTCATGAGATTCCACTTTACAAAATACAGTCACATCCTCCTTTCCAAACCGTTTAGCTACAATGGTAAACTGGCCCACAAATCCAGGAACAGCCATACAGGTCGCATTAAACTCAATAACTGCCTTTTTACTGAGAACGTCTGGAGTTGTAACAAGTGGGCGCAGTTCGCCCCGAACTCCAGTTTCGTGTCTTTTCACATCATTTAGAACGTCCATCACTTCCTTCAATTTTTCATTCAGCGAAGGAAATACACGCTTCCCCGCAACAAGAGCCTGAATCGCTCTTATTTTGTACCATAGAACTGACTGGCCTTTATTCTGAATCAATCTTCAAAATCAAGTCAATATGGTTAAACATTTTCAAAAGGAGGAGCATATTAAAGATATATGTGAAGGAACTACTTTGTGGCAATAATAATGGAGATTTCTTCGTCTGTCAATTTTGCTATCTTATGTAATTCTGTATACAGATATTTCACCGTTTCCGGTTTCAGCTTTCCTTCTCCATCCAGCAAATCATCCCATTCGTTATCTGTAGACAATGATTATATAAAGCGGTTGTATCGTAATAAGATCAATTTCAAATCGTTGATATTAAGTGCAACGTACAAAAATGAAAGAGAGGCTGTGCAGCTTCCGCTTCCGTAAGTGGAGGAGCTATTGGCTCATGAATAGACGAGCTGACAGAAGTTCTCTTGGGTTTCCTTCCCTTGATGCAAAAGTTTAACTCAGCCCAGTAGGATACTCCGACAAGTGTAGGAAACATGGCAAGCGTGATCAATGCCTCCCACCACTCCACAACAGTATGCGAAACAACTTGAATAATGATTACCAGCCAAATATACGCACCCAGGGCAAATCCACTTGTTGTAACGAAAACTTTATACTCTTTAATTCTTTTGACGCCTTCTTTCGCACCTGCATTTCTTCTCGAACTTGTACACCATCCTCATCTCGTGTCACGAAAACCTGATTGAATTTGATTAAGAGTCAGTAAACCGCTTATGATTAAATGAAACTTTTGAGATGGATATAAATGTAATGACAAACCTTTTTAGTTTTGCTACAAATAATTTCAATTGCCAACATAAAAATATTGGAAGCGATTGAAATGCCCAGGAAGACATATAGCATGAAAGAAAAAAACATGAATCCAATTGCATATGGATTGTCATAATGTTCGCTACTCGGTAAAAGCAGTACTCTGCTGGCGAGATCCGTTACGTCTGGACAGCGCTCAAAACTGGAATCATTATTCTGCGCTGGATCAGGAGACTGCGCAGAAGCAATAGCAATAGAATGATGTAGATTTAACAATAGCAGACTAATGGAAGCCACAGCACCAAACATATTTTTAATTGATATCCGATCCTGCTTGAAAATTGTTATATACAGCAGCAAAATTATGACTGATAATCAAACCGGTTTTTATTAAACAGTGATTCTCTGATTCAGTAGGGATATTTTTTGCTTTGTTTCATACTACGTACGTCAAGTGAAAGCACGACATAGTAACTACAGAAATATTATAGGGCCCCGACTTTGCTTTCACCTTCACCCAAAGACAAATATGGTGAAACCAACAAGGATACTTTTATTTCTTTGATTCGTTTTGGACAAAAACCTCTCGGGCCAACTGCGGTCAAATGGTTTCTTGCGACAATGCTACATTTTAAGCGCTTTGTTCATTTCCTGTTTCCCCTCAAGGGTCTAGTATTGTTGATGTTGATACCTGCCCGCATAGGAGTGCTTGGACAGGATCCTCTGTATACATTCGCTAATTCAATGTATAACACAGGTTCAGCATCCTCAGGTGGCGATAATGAGGGCGTGGGTTGGATTCACAATGGAGATCCTCCTCCACCATCGCCAGACTCGCATGAAGCAAATAATAATTATGATGGTTATCAAAGTGGTAACCAAAACTTTCAAAATCAAGGTCAGCAACATCCACAACATGGAGGCGGTAACCAAAACTTTCAAAATCAAGGTCAGCAGCATCCACAACATGGAGATGGTAACCAAAACTTTCAAAATCAAGGTCATCATGTCCTAGGTCACCAATATCCTCAACATGGAGGAGGTAACCAAAATCAACAGGACTTTAATCCACAGCAACCAGGAGGAGGCCACCATGCTCCAAATAATGTCCATCAAGGAGGGGTAGGACACCATCACCAGGGCGGAGGTCACCATAATCCAAATCCCCAACACGGAGGTGTAGGACATCATAACCAGCAATTTCAAAATCCTAATCAACATGTCCAAGAAGTGGTGGTGGAAGATAGCTTAAGACAGCAACCGGGTTCATTTGAGTTTAACTCAGGAACTAAATGGGATATGGAAGACAAAGAACGAGAAAAACAGCAAAAGTTAAGCGAAAAAATGCATGCATTGGGGATATCTAAGGGGAGCGAATATTATCCTATAGGTGGTGGAGGTGGAAATGAAGGGCATGCACCTATAAGACCTATAAGACGGGAAGACCTGTCTAAACCCGGAAATAACCAAAATCATCAATTTCCTAACCGTGGCAATAATCCGCAGCCTTGGAATAATCCAATAGGCCTTCCAGAAAGGGATAAAGACTTCTACCACGGCAAGATAAATGCTGATCCTAACGTTGCCAAAATATTACAAGAATCTTATATTTACAAAGCTCCAGTGAACGCTCAACGCCAGACAATTCAGCAACAAGGCGGAGAAAATAAATCTCCTGCCAAAGGACCAAATTTGCATCGTTTCGATAACCCTCCTGAGGAAATAATGCCCAGAGGTTGGCCTTATTCGCCCGACGACGAAAGCATAGGATGCAGTCTTCATTACCTCAGGGCGAAAACTAATCCTTTGAAATATGTTTTCCTTTTACCCTTAATACTAACCTTAATATTGATGTAGAAAAGTTTTCCCCATGAAAGATTTAAGCATTTTATTTGATTTTACATACATTCTGCATAGTACATGTATTGTAACATTTTCCTGTTACCCAAACGTCTTCATTACAGATTTTTTAAAGATTTTATCCCAATCGTATTAAATAGAAATAATTTGTAAACAATTTGAACAAGACTTTCCGACAATAAAGCAAATGCGCAATATTAACATTATATTTTATTAAATTATTGTTAACTATTTTTGGTTGATACGCTTCAATTTTAACAACTTGTTACTGAATTTAATTTTTATTATAAGGAGGAGCATCGGTATTATGGTTATTTTGACTATGACTCTGTGGAGAGCTTCGACTAGCTACTACATACGTCACGTACTGTGGAATAAATTGTGCTGTGACGGCAGACGAAGTGCCGTTAATTGTAACAGAACCGTCGTTGCTCTCACCAGGCCTAGTCGTTTCGTCCGAATTAAAACCTCGATTTTCCTCTTCAGGAAGCTTGTCAAGCAATATCGCTTCCTGGTAAGTGGGAGGAGCTGCAAACGATTATATTTAATGCGGAATATTAATGAAAATAATTACATGACATATTAACATAAAATTAGATCAACAATAAAATGTGCACATACGCAGGTCAGGATACTCTGAAAAAGAAGGATGCTCAGAGGAAACGGAAAATCCTCTGGTTCTTGTCGGTGGCCGATGAAACTTGGTAGGTGTTCCAACACTAAATTCTCCACTGTCTTCCATTACTGCGTCATCACTAATGCTGATACTTAGCAAAGACGGTTTGGAAGCGGATAGGTGATTTCCTACAGGTACAGGTATTGTCAAAAGCGAACCGCCAAGATTAGCAAACGTATCTCGAAGTGGTATTGTGCCAATTGTAATAGGAACTTCGTCCTTGAGGTTGAGAGTCATGTTTGGCAAGGTCATTTCCAACTAGAAAGAAAAATGGAATAGCGTGATTAGTCTGGAGGTATATTGAGTGAAAAGTGAATTGCACTTTAAGAAAATTTAATTTACATTTTACCTTAAGAAAGTACTGAACGTCTATCATTTGACAAGTTGCAAGTCTAGAGGGGGGAATGGGTGGAATTCTTAGCATTTTCTCTTGCCAACTCTCACTTTCACCGGGGCCTACCTGAGGACCTTGAACTTGTCGTATAGGACGTAGCGTAACCTTTGAATTCCCGTTTGCATGGAACTTGCATTCCTGCATTAAAGTCACTTTCATCCCGTACACGCGTTGACTGCTTTGATTATTTAATTCCACAGTGAACTCTATACCTTGATTTGAATTTCAAAAGTATAATTTTAAATTAAATACTCATTTAATTTTTACAGCAACAGTATATAAATTTCTTACTTTCCCCAGGGACATATCCACGTCTTGGCATACGAAACACAAATCCAACTGGACCACTTGCGCAACAAAAGCAGCAAATAGACTTGTATTTTCTAGTTTCGTAAAGCAATCCAGCACCTGGCTCCACATTCAGATCCAAAACTCCATTCACTGTGAAAGGAACAATGCATACAGCATCAGACCGACTAGTGGGCAAGCGCAGTGATGCCTCCATGGAGTAGTTTACAGTGCCAATTCTACTGACAAAAGATGAAGGAAGCTCAGTGGCGAGAGTATACTCAAACTCGTACACAGATCGTCCTCGGGGCATAATGATTTTCTCTTCGGGTGAAGCTAAATTCCCCCACAGCAGAATTTCCCTTTTAAAGTAAGTCTCTTCGGATGTGTAAAACACGGTGACAAATTTACGACTTCGGCCATCTTTACGCGTTACCCGTTCCGACCAATTGACTTTGGCTTTTCCTTCAAATTTTATCACGACTCCTGAGAAAAAAGATTGTAATAGAGTACGTTAGAGATTCACATGTAAGACAAATGCCATATATAGGTAAAAACGGATAATGAACACTTTACCTGTAGTTTCCACTGATTTTTCATTATCAATAATAACCACTCCAGTTATTGTCTGTCCTGGAAAGAATGATTTCACAGGACTATCTAATTCAATCGAAATTCCTGTTGTTGGAGACATTGCGATTACCAACAACGTTTGCACTTAATCACGGCTTACTTTTTTACGGCTTCCATCCTATAACCATCTTGTTGAAACCAAAAGTTTGTCAAACTGAAACCTGTAAGTTGTATTTTAAGGACAAGAATGTGTTTAATACAGTGTAATTGCACCAAGATAAGTCGATTAATTGTCAAATGAAAGATTTGCCGCCTCTATGTAACGGTTTAGGTAGGTAGGTTTTAGCGTGACATGACAAAAGTAATTTTGTTATGACTAACTTTAGATTTCTCAATTTACGCGTGCATTGTACACTAATTTAATGATTAATGTAAAATTTTGGGGAATATATTTTGTATACGATGGTAAATATTATGTATATTATTCATGCATATTGCCAAGTTCAAAGTTTCTTGAATGCCTTTGATGGATGGCTATAATGGAATATAGTTGTCACGTACTTCACCTCTAGATAATCACATAATCATCTCAAAGCTGACAGGTTGCTGAAACCACGTCAGGAGTCGTAAAGATAAACCTGGAACACATCAAGCAGTAAGTACTACCCTTTTGTGTATGGATACTTGGATATACATATTATATTAAATTGCAATCAGTTTTCGAATGCATTACAATTTCTATAATCAAATCAGTTGAGGCAGTAGTTGTGCTTACAAAAACAAATCATATAAACGATATACTCTGAATGCATGCGACAAACAATGCGATATTTTTATGATAACCGATCTGAAGTAAAACTTTTTTTCCTATATATGCATTACATTAGAGGAAAACTATGTATTAAATCATCACAGGGGTCCACCACGGACATGTCTCATGATTTCATTAGATTACAGTCATGTATTTTCAGCGAAAAATATGTAATTTTCGTTGTATACTCCGTAGAGCTTTGTTCAGATAACAGCACTTTGTGTGTATGTGTTCCAAATACTCTTAAGTAGCTAAATCCAATATAAGGCAATTCGATGTGACTTAGGCTTGCTATTAGAGAAATATCATTTCCAGCCTACGAACTCTATATAGGTATGCATAATATGTCTAGATGTTATCATCGCGTTATCTTTAACAAACAAACAAGCCCAATGATGCCATTGCCTTTTATTTTTAACCTGCCCCTCTGAATTATGATCAAATTCAATCTAAAATAGATAAATATGCATACCTATTTATCAACTTACCAGATTTCCATTGCAGAGACGTTTGATTTTGATGCTGTTGTATTTGCTGGTTTTGTGATTTGCGTGGAATGCAGAGAAAGGGAATGTAGGTATGCTATAATGCTATGCTTTACAGGCATGTTTTGACAATTTTGACTGGATATAGGTAGCATTCATTTTAAGCGATTTTGCTCAAATGAGATCTAGTAATCCGCTACATGTATTAAGCCCTTAACTTTCCCTCAACATAATCGGGCAGATAACTGTTGTGTTTAACTCATAAGATAACTAATGGTGTACATTTAGAAATCTGCATAATAATTATTTTGGAATGTATGCATTTTTTTATTCAGAATAAAATGTGACAAAAATAATGGAATAATACATTAAAATTACTAATCTATAATACATGTATGCATTTATAATAATATTATAGTTGACAAAATATTGTGTTTGTAAACGCCCCTTTGTACTAATAAATAAACTACAACTACTGGTTTGAAACAATCTGTTTACTTACTGAGCCAGTAAGTAAACATGAATTTGTAATGTTATGTATCGGTTAAGTCTTCACGGGACTTTTCTTTACGATCAAATGACGAAGGGATATTATTATACTCATGTCCACTATACCCAGGCCCATCAGGAATATCAGTTTTACGATGACCAGACTGTGTATGTAGTTGTATCATCGGAATTTCATTGCCCAACTCATGCTTGTTGTGTTTGAGGCCAATCAAGGAAACTCGGTCTTCCGACTCTTCCGCTTCTATTTCCCTTAAACTTGCATTTAAAGCTGAATACAACGTCTGGCCCTGCGTCTCGGCACGGTTTCTTGTAAATTGTCCAGAATCCTTACGTTCTTTTTGATAACCTGGAGGGTTTGCCAAATTTTCGCTAGTCCCATGTTTCTTCCCTCCTTCTAATCCTCTTCCACGGTTATTCTCAGACACGTTTCGATACCTGCCGGTGTCAACGTATTCGTTTTCATTTGCAACAGGGTATACGCTGTATCTCTTTCTCTTTGCATTCAAATCAACTAGAACTAGGCTCTGGAAAAATTTGGTAAACATTTCTGAATCGACAGATGAAGAAATCGCCTTAAGCAGGAACCAGTCACTGAATCCTAACGAGCGCAGAAATGCCTTTGCGTTTTGTTTAAATCCAGGATCTAATTCAATAAAGTTATAATTCTCTTCGTCATCGTCCACAAACGCAGGCTCTATTCGTCCCAGAATTAATTTGCATTGAAAATCCCTGAAGCGAAGTATAACCAACTGGTAGAACAAGCTGAGTAACTGAATGACAACCAGTAGCATAAACCAAAACCAAAGAAAGAGAAAAACCTTGTCATGAAACACGTTTAGAGTCATCACACAAAGTAGGTCGTAATTAATTATGCCACCGCCAGGACCAAATTTCTTAAATTCACATTTGCTCATTTTTGGAAATACTTCATCCAATGGACTCGCCGAAGAATTTCCTCCTGTTCCTACTTCATCCGTATTATCCATCCGAAGAAACCTGACCCAGTCCCGACCAAAGTAGGTAAATTGGCCTGTGAGTAATAAATCACTGAGGGAAAAGGCTAGTATAACAACAGCCAAGTTTAACACTTCGGATGTAATGAACCATCCCCAGTATGATGAGTGATGCTTCAAGTTTCTTTGAAATCGTATGGATGTTTGCCGTTGGGTTTTTTGTCCCTGTTTGTCCTCTGACATGATAGAGTTACTATATCGTGACAAAGTGTCCTTTCGTAAGGATTTCCAAACAAAGTTGGGTATGGTAAAAAGAATTGCTTGAACAAGCATCACAAAAGGAACCCATTGGAAATACATGTGGTATTTCACTTCTGTTCCGCCTCCGTTTGATCCTGAATCAGAAATTCGAGGCCCTACTCCAGGATAGGGAAGAGTTTTCTTCGAATTTTTCAAATTATTAGAAGATCCTATTATGGTATACGTTCCTGTAACAAAACAGTATTGGTTAACGGCATCAGCTCGGACATCCTCGTCAGGGGGTGCATAGCAATTTATATGCTCTTTGGTCATTCGCTGCCAAAATATAAGACCGGCAAGAATCAGGAGTATGATGGGGGTGATGGTGGTATAAAGAACGAAAATAAATGATTTTCCTTTTCCCTTAGAATTTCCAGAAAATACGGATTTAAGACTGCGGATTACAGTTTGACCGTCGGTGACACCTCCCATTTTGGAGCTGGAGTAAAATGGCGTTGTCAATTACAGGTTCTAATGCCACCATAGACTACTATAGTAGCTTTTTAATTGTGAGAGAAATATAAAATTTAAAGCGATTGGAACTCGTTGACAGAGTATTAATGTCGATAACTTTCAAATCAGGGCAGCAACTAATACTCGTGGAATTATTTGCTGAGGAGTTCATCTTCTAACGAATCAATTTTTTACTTGTATACTATTGATAGATAAGAGACAAATACAGCATGTGCTTTATATCAGCGTAGTTATTTGATAATGGTTATAATTACATAAAAATATGTTCACACTGACTGTTGCTTCCTGTTTATGACATTTCTCATTGGAAATCTAACAACTATATCTGTAAGATAAACAAACAACCGTAGGTGATAATCGCAAATGCGAGTTCATAACTAATACATTATGCTTTATTTGTTATAGGTAAAATGAATGCTTGAAGTAGTTGCTGATTTGTGTCAGTTACTATCAGTGCTATAATGATATCACTTATTGTTATTTATCTCTGGATTAACAAATATTTATTCTAAAATGGTCCAAATGTTATCAACCAGTTTACGTTTTTATATAACCTGCAGATTATTTTCAATACAAAACAGAAATCCACCCACATAGCCCAGTATGGAGGGCGATTGATGAACTACTTTGTTGCAGAGAGTTGGATAAAAATGATTTATAAGTTTAAATGACATGATGAAGGTAAATGTTAATGCTTAAGTGACACACTATCCATTGTTGTAGATTTTATAATTTGTTTTTATTCGTTCACTGGCAGTATAAAAATTATTTAACTATTATATTTTAAGTAGGCTATTTTTAGTGATTGGTGATCAGTATCTTAAATTGTGTAATAATATATGTGATATTAATAATGTATAATAATTGAATACCCCTCGTTGTTGACTGAATATCCTTGCAATTTACAATTTTACACGGTTAATTGTTATCTGATACGGTTGGTTTTTTTTGTAAAGAGACTTTATTATTTACAATTTAGCTGCGTTGTTGACCAAACCGACTACCTTGGCCCATGCAGGACCTTCAACAACTTCAATGATTTCTCCGTAGTAGAGCGTCATGATTGTGGGGAATGTTGAGACACCATAGTCAGCAGCAAGGTCTTGAAGCTTGTCAGTGTCGACCTTGGCCAAGTAAAGCTTGTCAGAACGGTTCTTTGCCAAACGTTCCAATTGTGGGTACATCCACTTGCAAGCTCCGCAAGAACTACGACAATAAAAAATACCACAAAATTACAATTTCCTTCCTGAACTGAATTATATATGCGCATGAATATTCTTTGGAATAAAATTAAAATTCTGCCATTGATTTCAGTTTATTTCCAAACTTACTCATTTCCAAAAAAGACAACGACCGGTTTACGGTTGTTCAAAACAGCGTAGTTAAAGACACTTTCAGTGTACACGTCGATAAGGTTCTTGGTTCCACCAGCTTGTTGACAGTCGGCAAGGTTGGAGACGGCAATGACAACAGCCAAGACGGTAAAAACTGCGAGTTTGTTCATGATTGTATTTGGGATTTTTGTTCGGTTTATAATGCAAAAAAAGTTTTAAGAATGATTGTCACTCTTTAAAGAGTATGGCAACTCCTGGTGATGCAAACAGTTTGAAAGATACAGTTGAAGTGTTACTCCCTGGGACTTGGTCAACTGCTTTTATATACAAATTCTGATCATGATCGTGATACATCGAGCTATTAATGGAACCTGCACAAAAGGTGATTCGATCAGTGGTTGTTGTTGAGCTAAAGTAACGAGCAAATCATTATTTCAATAAACAACAATGTAGGTATAAGATGACCTATAGAAAACCCTTATCCAGTCAACAGTGCAGCATGTATGCATATTATACATACGTAAAATATAAAAAGAAAACGATATCCTTTAATCCAGAAACTTGTTTCCAATATTTCATCATCATCGTCATCTTCACGATTATTTTCACATTTTTATAATTTTAGCAACACAGCGGTTACAAATTCGTACTTTTAACCCGTCACTTGCTGCGATCGTGACGTGACTTTGATCTGATGCTGGCGACTTGGAATGGAATTTATCTCAGTGGAAAAAAATTAAATCGCACAAAATGTAGTATGATGTGAAATGTATATGATTTTAAGGTATCCATCCGACACTTTTTTATGATTGTTTATTATTACAATTTTGTCTGGCTGGACATATCAGTCTACATTCTACATACCCACATTTAATTTAATATTGTCCATTAAAATCACGTAGTAAATTTACTTTTTGGCATGTTCAGCGCTCATCATCGTGATACTGACAAGAAAGCGGCTAGTAGTCATTGTTGGAGTTGAGTGGAGAAGACCACACACGGGAAGAACATAAAATCTTATAATATGTAGTATCAAAAATATTAACTGCTGTATGTAGAAGATAATAGTGGATATTTTAATACATTTTTGCATGTATTCATCCGCACCCTATTATTACCGTACACAAATCAATTTGCATTGTAATTAATTTCCAGCAGCAGAAAATTTTGCTCAATGGGCTTTTGCTTTAAGGATTGGTCATCATAATCATGAGCAGATCATCATCCGAGTCATATCAATTTGCTTTATGAGATCCAGTTTTTCTACTTCGCAAATTGTCAATACCTATCTTCTAGGGGATCAAGCAACTTGTCCGTCGCGGATCTCATTGTATTTTTGCTAGTGGCAGGTAGGGAGTCTTCACAGACAACCCTTCTGGTTGTTTTCACGACCACATTTCCATGCTTGACTTTTCAGTTCATAGTTCATGATGTGAAAAGGAGACAGGACAAGGTTAGTGTAACCTACCGCATTAAATGGTTAAAATTGGAAATAATATATATTTATCATAAAGCCCATAATTCTGCCAATTGAAGAATGCATTTATGAATGGATTCTTTGAAACAGGTAAGTTTAAAATTGGTGTTTATTTGTTTGATGAATATAAATGAGATTTAAGCGTCATTAAATCTTGGTTAAAAGTCATTAAGCGTACCGCTTATTGTAATATAGTAATATCCAATTCGTAAAGCATTGATTATACCTTATGGAATATTTCCCAGACCCATAAATTCCGATAAAAAGTTTTAAAATACTTAATAAATTTCGTGAACTATTCCGAGAATGAGCGTGTGGTGAGTCAGCCTTGAAGGGTGCTTTTCAGGTCGTAATTTGCACGAGTTGTTAGTAGCACACTAAATTGAGCTTTTAATTTAATTTGTTCATGTCATGCTTTTGTAATTTCGTATTTAAGACATGCACAAATTAACATTATAGGCCGATATCGGAACATAATCCAGAATATAAAATTAAATTATTGAAACATTATTAATAAATAAAAAATACCGAAACTCAATCTAAAATTGTTATGCTTTATTGTTAAAACCTATTTGGCTAATTTCCATTGAGCAATTTTTCTATTTATACCATAAATTTCAAAGGGTGAGATGAAGGTCAAATTACCTTCAACCTTGCTTTTGAGCACTATTGTCATTCCTACAACTATATTCTGAAATTCTACACTTGCTGAAACGAGAATTACTAACATATCGAGTTAATCATATCTTGTTCAAATGAAATTAAAATCTGTGTTAAAATTAGTTTTAAAAAGTATAATCTGCCATTAATATGCATAAATAGTCGTACCATATTGCAATTTTTATGCATTTAAAACTGGAATTCCTGTTTCTCAACCCTTGTCCATTGCATTGATCGATTCAAAGTGATACTTAACATTATGAACAGTACATAATGGTACGTACATAATATTGGACAGGCAAGGTGAGAGCTGGCAGCAATGTGATCCACGTGTAGAAAGGTCATGGTTATAATTACATACATGAAAGTCAACTCATTATATGCATTTGGACATTTGGAACTACAG
>JAHZMV010005427.1:0-16139 GCA_027743765.1 Coecobrya sp. COE2
CACACACATTTTCATCAAATTAACAATTCATAATAATGAGCCTTGATCAAATTTACTATATTCTGGGGTTATAATATGTTATATCAATAATAATAAAGCCTTTTTAACTACAGGTCAGATTATGTCAATTGTTTATATGCCGATATTATACAAAATAAGTATTACATAATGTCTCCGGCTTCGGCAGACTAGTAAAAAAACCCTTTATTTTAATACAGTTTAGTTTCAACTTATATTTTTTAAAGTCACTATAAGGTCGCTGTCAGCTTCAGTCCATTGAACAACGTGCAAATTGAATCAAATCCTAACCAAATCATTTAATCCAATCGTACGTGTTCCATATTATTTATATGTATGTTCCTTAATATGTATTTCTCAAATACTCAAAGTTGTCGTCAAAGTTCTTATCATGAAAGGATAAGTAAGGTCTTCTGTCTTCTACTGTTATCATCGGCGTAACTTAACTTTCTGTAAAGTTTATACACTACGGTAATCCAGTAGGTTAATTAAGTATTACAACTCAATTTTTTCTCAATGAGCTCTTTATTCAAGTATTATTTTGGCACTAAATAATTTATTGAAAAAATGAAATATTTCATTTTATTTAAAGTTTAGAGTAGAGTTTTCAGTCCATTTCTCAAATTATTTTAATTTCAAATTATTCAGAACAAGTGACAAGTGAATGCAAAACCTGCATACTATACTTAGATACATTTATCTTCATGATTTATTGCCTAAAAGAGGAATAATATGAAAATGTGGTCAACTCTATTGTTTACACTAGTTGCTTCGGTGGTAGCATATCAAGCAACCGCCAGAGATGTTAGCGGAAGCGAATACTTGGATCCAGAAAAAAATTATTTCCTCAAATGGGACATTAACTCTAAACAAGGTATAATTTACTTTGAGGTGATAGTGAAAACCCGAGGATATGTTGGTTTTGGCGTTTCTCCTACGGGTGGGATGGAAGGAGCTGATATATTGATTGCTGGGGTGAAGGGAGACGGAAGCCAATACCATTCTGTAATTGAATTCAGCAGTTTATGATAATAATTATATTATGAATATACATAGCGTTTCATTGTTATTGTGTTAACTCATGCTAAAGGATTTCCATGGAATCGAAAACGGAATGCCTGTTGAAGACATTCATCAAAACTGGCAAGTTACTTTTGGAGAGGAAACGGCGAGCCATACAACACTGAAGTTTCAACGTCTTTTCAATACTTGCGACGAACACGGCCTTGAAATTTCGGTACTACTTTTAATTAAATTTCTTGAAGTGTGCTTTTAAATAATTTGTGTACAATGATCTTTGTATTTATCAGAATGGTACCATGCGACTAATCTGGGCTATTGGAGAAACCGATAACCTAAATTATCATAAAAGTAGAAGAGGCACACATTCGGTCAATTTTTTCCTTCAGGAGGGTCTTGAGGAATTTGACCCCACAAAGTACTCAACTCACAGTCTCACAATGACTATGACAATGCCAATCCAGCAGACGACCTACTGGTGTACAATCCATCAGATGCCTCTATTTAATGAAAAACAACACATTGTTGCAGTACGTGCGAAAGGGTGGCTTATAACTTAAAATAATAATCAGCTAAGTTGAAATGAACACTGGAATAGCAACTTAAAAAAGTTAACTAGTAATCTGCATTTTTAGCTTGAGCCAGTACTGGAGAGCCTTGAAGCAATACAGCATACTCATCACTTTATCATCCATCGCTGCGTTGCCCCCGAAGGCATAGATCCTAAAGAGTTATTTGAGAAGTGGATGAATCATTCCGGGAAAGAATGTTTCAACACAAAAAACTTTGTATCCTTTCCTTTCATCAGTTATTGCTTTGGGCACATGGTTTTCGGGTGGGCAAAAGGTGGTAAGCGAATGGTATTCCCAGCAGACGTTGGACTTCCAATACCGGAAACGTTTTGGACAACGAGAATTTTACGCGCTGGAAGTACATTTAGACAATCCAGAGAACAAAGACAACGTTCACTTAACAACCGGAGTTACGATATTCTACACGTCAAATGTTAGGACACATGATGCAGGGGTGCTCCTCGTGGAACAAGTTACCCAGGCACAATTAGCAATTCCTCCCCAGGCGAGCGATTTTGTTGTAGCTGGGCATTGCAGTAGTAATTGTACCAAAGAGTTACTTCCGGAGGGAGGCGTCACCATTTTTAATAATCTTCTTCATGCGCATTTGGCTGCAAGGAAACTAAAGCTTCGCCATTTCCGAGGAAACAAGGAGCTTCCGTGGATTGACAGGGACGATAACTACGACTTTGATTTTCAACAAAGCAAGCCATTGAATGAATACCGGAAGTTGGAACGCGGAGATCAGTTGACGGTCGAATGTACATATAATACTATGAATGTGGAAGGGAAAAAGGCTGCCTGGAGGAATGTGATTGGAGGATTAGCTACCTATGAGGAGATGTGTCAATCTATACTATCCGAGACAAAAAACTTTGAGCTGTGGTTCTTTCCAAAATAAGAAAAATCATTTTGATCTATTGGGAATGAGAAATATTTCCTCGTAATAACATTTTTTTATGAAAAGCTTTCAATTGAAGTGCTCTAAAATTATTAATACATATTGTTTTTTTGCTTCTTTAATATTGAATAGTAAGTTTACTGGAGCAATGTGGGATCATGAGATTTTGACACCTGAGCACCTGTCGGGAAATTATTTAGACTCTCTCAGCTACAAAGTAAACTGGACGCAGGAATTTCGTCAATATTTTCAAGACGAGAAACGATTTGGTGAACAGACGGGATATTGCAATTTAAAAGGAATGGGAATACTAACATTTAATGCGGTGAAGTATCCAGAAGACTTGCAGATTTACGAGCCACCAAATCAGTGTGAAGGTGTGACACAACCACCTCCAATTAACAAAATGTTGAGTGAAAGTGACAGAATATCTGGTAGTGGGAATAACAGGAGTTCAATTTTTCTTGTCATGATGGTGGTTATAGCCTTCCTCATTTAAAGAATAGCATTTCTCAATTAGAGGTGTAATAAAAATATTGATTAACTTACTTATGAAAATTGTGGAAATACGCACTTTCGAATAAAAACAACAAATAATGAGTTTCAACCCGATATTATTATGTATTCTAAATTCTGACTATATATGTCTATATGGCCATAGGAAATTGTCATTAAATATCATCAGACTTACCAGCACATACATACTACAATATAAAGTTACATCTAAATTAAAACAAACCCTTAATAAGTCCTACTTAATAAATTTTGTTTGATTTTTAATTATTTACAGATAACTGAATCACCCACCCAATTTTGATTGGGCCAAAAGGTTGGAAGAAAAACAAGACATTCTCATATTACAGGACTGTATTGTTCTCGCTTTGTTTTCTACATTATTACTTTGATGAAAGAGGACTGAATTTGTTGTATTTTTTACATTTCGTAAATATTTGATGATGCGGATAATTGCTTTGTGTTGACGTATAAAATCATTTCAACTATTATTAAGAGTTACATTTGACATCTTTCCATCTACATATTATCGGAATTATAAGGATGACGATGAGTCATAAGAATATTCATAACTCCATAACTAATACTAACTTTGCTATAGAAACATAACTTGATATGAGTCATGTTTCAAGGAACATACAAAATTAAAAGATAAGAGTGGCCCATTGCAAATGAAGGAATGAAAAAACGCTAGCAGATATTCAGAAGCAATAGCTCTGCAAGAGATTCTGTGGATTCTGGATAACTGCATTTCATAATGCAACACAAGATATTTGATGCAGCACAGCAATAAGTATTTTGTGATTGCAGACTGATTTCCTTTGAGTAGAGCATAATACATAATATTGTGCGTTGATTTGAGTGTGATCTGAATTTTTAGTCTTGCCTGCTTTAGTAAATGGTAGCTCATTCCTCTTGTATTTTCTGAAGATGTAATATGTATTAGATGCTTTGTTAATGCTACGCACTTTTGTAGAGTAAAATTCAGTTAAAAAATTCGAATGTCTGTTATCTATTTAACCACTAAAATGACCTTTTGACATCTTTCCTTCGCCAGATTGCAAGGATAAGCATGAGTCACAGCCCCAGCGATATTTGTTGTGAAGAAAACACCAGCAATTCCATGAGTAAAAGCTTTGTAAGGATTTTCTATATTTCTGCTTTGTTATTATAACCACGTTGCTATCTACGTTGTAGATCGACGTAAAAAGTAAAGTATTCTATATTTTTACTATAAACTTCTATATTTTTATCAGAAGGCTCTGGTCACCGTATATTATGACATTCCAAATGGAATGCCAATGTTGACATATATATCATATGCCTTCATCTTCAATTTGATTTGTCTTATATTTTGGTTCACAGTTTAGCTTTTTGAGTTACAAAAGAACGGAACTTTTACCAAGTAATCTGTTCGAAACCAAAAGTTTCAGCTTTAAAAACACACTCAGATTTATTTCCTAAAATAATCAGCAACTCAATGTTATCAGGCTAACGTTCCAGACTAGTAATGTCGTAAACTATTTCCCAAGTCAGTTGGGTATCAGACGGTGAATGCACGTCTAAGACGGTGCATTCAACGTCCTCCAAAGACGGTGAATTCACCGTCCATGACGGTGCATTCACCTACCGTATACATTAGAATGTTAGGACGGTGAATTCGCCGTCCTAATTCTATCATTAATTTCAATGCTTCTTTATTAAAAAATGCAACGATGAAGTTTTGATCTGGCACGATGAAAAGTTTCTAAATTTAAATTAAGTTCATTAATCAGGAATAAAAAGTTTGTTACACCTCACCAATTTTTGTTACTTTAAGATTTTCTACCGAAAGTGGAAACTGGACGGTGAATACACCGTCGCGTCATAGACTGTGAACTCACCGCCGGACGGTGAATACACCGTCTTTGGAGGACGGTGAACACACCGTCTGATACCCAACTGCAAGTGAAAGTCATGTCAAATAATCAAATTTTAAACATTCCTTCACATTGAAACATCAGTGAGTCATATTTCAGGAAACATATTAAATTAAAAGATAAGACGAGAGCTGCAATGGAGAATTTAAAAAAACGCTAAGACAAAGATGTAATTCATGGATCATATGTGCTTATTTTGTTATTGTAATTTTTAATATTTACATTACTCCCTTTGAGTAAACCATTCTACACGTTGGGGGTACAATTTGATTCAACATATTAAATATTATGAACATATTCTAAAATATATACCCTTCTTTTAAAACATGGATTGGTGGGAGCAGCATTGTTTTATGGTAATTTGGATTTTATACTTTTATAATCTTGCATCTTGTCTACCTCGATGAAAAGTACCTAATATTATTTTACTTTTCTAAAGATGTTGATGCTTACGCGCGTTTGTGGGGTTCGAATCTAGTTGCCAGTTAGAAAAGTTCAAACTCTTCTCACTAAACTATTGAAATATGGAAATGTCAATAGTTTAGCTTAGTTGGCTTTGTTCTATTCTCCGTTATTGTTGTTATCATGCTATAATGCTACCTCAAAACTACATTATGATATTATGTTTCTGCCTACATCTAGGTATGTAGATTAGGTTGATAGGTATGTGTATTATGTACGGTATTTACATATTAATATGTCATAAGATATAATAATGAAGTAGATAGAATTAGAATTACATAACAGTTTGCTTCCTTCTTCTTTATGTTCCATTCTTCAAATCTACATAACCAGCACCAGCACTAGTTCGCTTACTTTCTTTTCTAGAGACATGATTTGCATGAGTCATTTTTCAAGGAACATTTTAAAATAGGCAAGAGTACTACACAATGGAGACAAGTCAGATATGAAATGAAAAAGCAGATATGAAATGTGTGTATGAAATGAGTGCACTGGAGTTTTCATATCATATATTATTCTCTATATTCTTAAAATATAAATATGCCTGCCTAACTATAAGTCCCTATTGGTTCTTTTATAAATTTGAACATTAATTTTGTAATACTTGCTCCGTAATTGTACATGCTGCCCTGCAACTTGGTAAGAAGAGGGAAAATCCTTTGTTTCGTACAAAACTTGCATGGCGCATTGGCGCATTTCGTTCCTTCTCTCAGTCTGCCTTCGTGTGTGGTCGTCGTCGCCGTGAAATCATTCTTTAGTTGCAATTTGGACACTTGAAATGAAAGTATTCATCGGATGAATTTCATCTCGTGCCTTCAACTTAAACTTTTGAGATAAAAAAGGAATTGGTTAAGCATTAAAGAAAATTGTTGAAGAGAATTACAAAAGCTGAAAGTTACTAAGGCTTAGTTAATTATAGAAGTTGTTTGAAACAATCACTAAAGTATAGTTGATAGCTTATTTCTAGAAATTATTTTGATTTTGAAGACAAGTGTACAAGTGTGTACGAAAATTTATCCCAGTGATTTTGGACGGTTTAAAATGTGGAATTTCAAAATGTGGGCAGTGTTGCTGCTCCCATTGCTTTCTTCGGTGATCGCGGGAGGGAGCATCCCTCGTGTCAAAGGTCGTATCACCGGAAATGAATACTTGGATCCTGAAAAAAATTATTTCCTCGCATGGAACTCTAAACACGGAATAATTTACTTTGAAGCGACTGTGAAAACCAAAGGATATGTCGGTTTTGGTTTTTCTCCAAATGGTGGAATGAAAGGAGCAGATATCCTGGTGGCAGGGGTAAAGGGAGACAGAACCCTGTACAGTACTGTAAGTAAATTGCACTTTCTAAATACTATCGTTAATTGTTGTTGAACTAGTTTTATAAGTTCTTTTATCCTTTTTGTCTAATTATTATTCTAATTAATTTTGTATAGGATTTCCATGGAGTCGAGAATGGAATGCCAGTGGAAGACATTCATCAAAACTGGAATGTTACGTTTGGAGAGGAAACGGAAAGCCACACAAAACTTAAATTTCATCGGCTTCTCAACACTAATGACAAGGATGACTTTGAAATTACGGTACTCCAAAATTAAATGTCTTGAGTGTTTTCATTATTAATCGACATGTAATTTCGCTTTGTTTACTACATATTATTACGATGCTGATTTACCATGCTTTCAGAAAGGAACCATGCGACTAATCTGGGCTGTTGGAGAGACAGATGACCTTATCTACCATAAAGGTAGGAGGGGCGCACATTCGGTTAATTTTTTCCTTCAAGAGGGTCTTGAGGAATTTGATCCGTCAAAGTATTCAAATCACAGTCTCACAATGACTACGACCATGCCAACTCAGCAGACGACCTACTGGTGTACAATTCACGAGCTACCACTATTCAAGGAAAAACAGCATATTGTTGCGGTAAGTCATAAAAAGTCATAACAGAGCGTATGATAAGTGGTCGTGTACCTTCGTGTTCATGGTGAGTAATGACGATTAATAAAAAGTTAACTTTTGTATGTGCTTTTTCAGTTTGAGCCTGTTTTGGAGAGCTTTGAAGCAATGCATCATACCCATCACTTTATCATCCACCGCTGCGTCGCCCCCGTGGGTACAGATCCAATCACGCTGTTTGAGGGGTGGGTAGATGCCTCAGGGAAAGAATGTTTCAAAATATCCAATCTACGGGCATTCCCGTTCCTAATGCACTGCTTTGGTAACATGGTTTTCGGGTGGGCAAAAGGTGGTAAGCGAATGGTGTTCCCAGCAGATGCTGGGCTTGCAATACCGGAAACTCTTGGACAACGAGAATTTTATGCGCTGGAGGTACATTTGGACAATCCAGATAGCAAGCAAGGAGTTCAATTAACAACAGGAATTAAGATATTCTACACCTCAGATCTTAGAGCACACGATGCTGGTCTCCTTCTCGTGGAACAAAGGACTGCACCCGAGTTAGTTATTCCTCCCCAATCGAGCGACTTTGTAGTGGCAGGTCACTGTTCCAGTGATTGTACCAAACAGTTTTTTCCGGAAGGGGGCGTCACTATTTTTAACAATCTTCTTCATGCGCACTTGGCGGCAAGGAAACTAAAGCTTCGCCATTTCCGAGGAAGCGAGGAGCTTCCGTTGATTGACAAAGAAGACTACTACGATTTTGACTTCCAGCAGAGCAAACCATTGACTAAATACCGAAAGCTGAAACGTGGAGATCAATTGACGATCGAGTGCACTTACGACACAATGAACGTGGAAGGGGAAAAGGCTGTGATTGGAGGATTAGCTACCTATGAGGAGATGTCAATCTTGGCTCTTTTACTTTCCAAAGCAGGAAATTAACTCGTGTGGCTCAAGCCAGAATAGGGACCAACATTTCGAGCTATTGGGCATGACAAATTGGAGGGAGTAAGAATTATTATTTTTTTGTTATCATTAACACACGTTGTGGCATAAATGCTTCTAGTATGAACTAACCATTCTTATTTTTGCTTTGCATTTTAAGATCTTTTCCAGGACTGCAGGGTTTCATTCCTGAGGATGAAAACTACTTGGATTCTCTGAGCTACAATATGAACTGGACACAGGAGTTTCGTGATTATTTTCAGAACAAAAAGCGATTCGGAAAGCAGGATGGAATTTGTTTTACCCAAGGAATGCCTTTACACCGAGGTCCTGTCAACTATCCAACCTCCGACTCGAGTACTGTTATCGTTATTGTTGTAGTGGTGGTGGTGGTGGTGGTGGTGTTGGTTTTGGCACTTTTGGCCTTAATCATTTTAATAAAAAAAACAACCATCTGCTCATCAGCGTATGCATTTTGCTCAACCAATTGCTCAAAAGGTTGATAATTAGATCTTAGAATAGTATGCCTATAGCATTGAAAGACCTAATATGCCTACATAGTATATAATTATTGATTAAATTTGTAAGAACAAATCATTTTGTAATTAATTATAGTAATAATGGTACCGGTGACGAATGTTAATATAAGTTTGATTGATGAAAGGGATATTTTTAGTATACTTATGTATATTTGAAGAATAGTTAAATCTAGTTTAATATTATGCTAATTGACCGGTGAATGTCATAAATAGATTATTACCAGACTTCATGACAGGAGAAAATGAACTCAACTATATCGATATGTATATAATGTTTACCTAGTAAATTATTATACCCTCATTGGTAACATGGACATAATAATGATAATGAAATAAATCTAAAACATAAATATACATAATAATCTGCTATTTTTGTTATCTACAAATAAATGAATTTACGGGTAAAACGAGGATGAATATTATATAGATTATCTAATATGTATACAAATTATAACCATCTCAATCTAAATATCCTAATTAAATTTTGTTAATTTAGAAACACAACAGATTATTTATTGTTCTCCATTTGTTGTCTCAATTAATAATTAACTTGATGACTAATTTTATAAATTATAACCATGTTATTCGACAGTTAATTTTTGTATGGAATATAAACACTTGAATAAAACGCTTATGATCAACTTATCAATAAAATCAATTGAAACTTTCTTGATATCTTGCTTGTACGTATTACATTTTTTGCCCAATTAAATAACTCACCTTACTCACTATTAATAGTACAGCGAACAGTGTTCTTGTTGACAATCAACCTTTATCACAATTAGTTATATGAATATAATAGTAACATATTGTCACATTATCTCTTTTGGTTAAGTCTCAACTTGAGGCTCTCAAGTAGCATATTAATCAAAAAAATTCATGAATCACCAGTCATACCGCAGCGTCAAAAATCTCATAGGTATTATGAAACCGCTTATCTCACGAGTGACCCTGAATGAGTCAGTATTTTTCAATCTTTGATGATTGACATGATAACTTTAAAGTGTGAAAATAACAAATGAATCTGTAGCACGAGGGATAAGATAAATAGTGGAAGCCGTCGCATTTTCAAGTTAGTCATGATTAGGCATGGTTCATGGCAATTTTATTTTTTTTGCAATCTATGAATACGACAACATCGAGCTTTTCTAAAAAACAATTAAGTAAATAAATTAAAGTCAAATGAAAATCTTAGCTGTCCTTCTGGTGGGGGTTGCCTTGTTATGGGAACCAAATCCCGTATGTTCATCGGCACTCCATTTTCAATCAAGTCAGCAAAATGGTAAGATAGGTTCGGAAGCTTTGGAACCTTTGCTTTCAGGAAGCGAATATCTGGATACAGAGGGAAAGTATTTGCTCAGTTGGAACATCAACAGTGAACAGGAGACCATTTATTTTGAGGTGACGGCGGAAACAAAGGGTTATGTAGGCTTTGGCATTTCTCCCAGTGGAGGAATGACAGGTGCGGATATTCTGATTGCTGGCGTGGATCAGAATGGCAATGTGTACTCTTCAGTAAGCTTTTTTGCAATTATTTATGCACTTAACCTATTATTTTACCTGTTGGAAGATACATGCCTAATGATTTTTACTAATTTCCAGGATCGACATGGAGTGGGTAACACAATGCCCGTTGAAGACGTGTACGCAAATTGGAACATTACGTCTGCAGAAGAAACAGAAACGCATACCAAGATAACCTTTCATCGGCTTCTTAACACTTGCGACGAGGATGATTTGGAAATTACAGTAATATTTTCAAAAAAAAGTTGTCATGCATTAAATATCCAATTATTTTTAAAAGTTTTGCTATATAAAAGCATAACATTTTTTACATAGGATGGAACAATGAGACTTATTTGGTCTCTAGGAGCAACTGACGACATTGCTTATCACGGCGTGAACAGGGGAACAAAATCAGTCAACTTTTATTTGCAAGATGAAAGTGAATTTGAGCCAGAGAAATACGAAACATTGGATGTAACCGTGAATATGGCAATGCCCGGTCAGAGCACGGCCTACTGGTGTACCATTCATAAGGCGCCTTTGTTCACTAGCAAGCAGCATATTGTTGCCGTACGTTTGCTAAATTATTTTTAAAAAATACTTGTTAAAAGTTAATGCGGCCAGTAGTAAATTAAATTGAAATAATATTTTTTTTAGATCGAACCTGTTCTCAAGACCCTGGAATCAGTTCAACACACTCATCATTTCACCATCTCCCGTTGTGTCGCACCCGAAGGCCAGGACCCCGAAGAATTATTCGAGCCGTGGGTCGATCACGAAGGAGATTTCTGTTACGAACAACGGAATGAGTCATTCCCTTACACCCAATACTGTAACGGCAATATGATTTACGTTTGGAGTAAAGGAGGCAAGCGTCTCGTTTTCCCTCCAGAATTAGGACTACCCATGCCAGAAAAGCCGGGTCGCCGAGAATATTACTCGCTAGAGATTCACTACGATAATCCTCAAGCCCTTCAAAATGTAGAGTTTCAAACTGGAGGCATGATTTATTACACCCCAGAGCTGAGAGAGGAAGAAGTTGGTCTTTTGGTTATTAGTCAAGAGGTCCAAGTTCAGTTAACAGTTCCCCCTCAAACGCCAGACTTCCTTGTAACTGGTCACTGCAGTAGTCAATGCACACAAGAGTTCTTTCCAGAAGAAGGGATCACCATTTTTAACAATCTGTTCCACGCTCATTTGGCCGGAAGGAAGCTGAAACTTAGACATTTCCGTGGAGAGGAAGAGCTTCCATGGCTGGATGTGGACGAATATTATGATTTTGACTTTCAGCAGAATAAACCCTTGACTCATTATAGAAAGGTGGAAAGAGGAGATCAGTTAACGGTGGAATGTAACTATAACTCCATGACGGCTCTTGGAGGTGGCGCAGTTATAGGAGGACTTAGTACTCACGATGAAATGTGTCAATCTATCTTGTATTATTATCCAAGACAAGATTTATTTTATTGCTCGTCTGGACAACCACTGGAGAAGCACATGGAACTTTTTGGAGTAACTGAATTTGAAATGTAAGTAGCTTTTAAGTACATATCATTGATTTTACATAGATGAATTTGTCGTGTTTTTAACGGGGTTTTATTTTTGTTTATTAGGAAAAACTCCAGCTACCCTGGAGGAATTCCCATGTTCAACATTGTCAAGCCGGATCATTTGGCTGGGGACTATTTGGAAGCTGTGAGCTTTAAAGTGAACTGGACCCAGGAGTTCCGCGAACGGTATCAGGAGATAAAAATTACCGGAGAACAGATTGGTGTTTGCGACAGTGGGGACCGATATGTAGAAGGCATGGTCAAGTATCCTGATAATCTAAACTTGTACGTTCCTCCAAATGACTGTCTAGGAGTAACACAGCCACCAAGCAAAAAGTAGTGTGTATTGTTTCATTTCATTTGTAATTTCCAGTTTTAAACAATAAATAAATCTGTTCTATTTTTCGATATGCAATACATTTGATTCATTGATATTTTTTTAAAAAAATAATTACTCTACGAAAAAAATCATACTCTCGTTAGCAGATCTTTCAATGTTCGCACAGCATTGACCCAACATAATGACATGCATGTTACTTCCACTAGCAAAATATTAATTACTTTCATCGTAATAAATAATTGCTAATTGCTGATATTAAAAAATTAAAGATATATATATATATTTCTTTACTTTCATCTTGGTAATCATTCACCCTTTATCAACTCAATGTGAACGAGATTTTATCTTGCGATTTTTTGTCTGCACGATGAAAATGGAATGACAAGTGTTTTGCACCACTACCACTCATCAATTAGTCACTGAATATAATAATGCGATAGTTATGTAGGTAGTAAGAGATAAATGGATAAGAAAACACACCTGTTGAACTATGTTCAGGTGATTCCACTCGATCCAGGTAGCATTGCAAAATGTTTTGATGGACAACGACTCACATTTCTGTGTCGGAAATTTAGCAAAACTGTTTTAAATATTGACATACGTTCATACGCACGACATATTATCTTTATTATCGATGATGAGTGGTGTTACAATAACAAATCGCAGACTAATTTTAATTGAATGCATGATCAGGCTTAGTAGTTTATTCTGAAATTTATATAAAACGGGGGATTTTCTGGTAATCAACTTATTCTCATAACTAGTTACAGAGGAGATACATTGAACAGATTTTTCCAGAGAACAAATTCAAAATGAAGGAGTATTTGGCATTAACTGTTGTAGGAGTAATTTTCCTGTCATGGAATGCAGTTCCAGTATTTTCAACAGCAATTAGGCCGTCATTAGAAGGCCCAGAATTCAAGTCGTCTCAAGTCACCCCATTTTCGTATGGTAGCGAATATCTGGACACTGAGCAAAAATATTTAGTTACTTGGCTTATCAATGGTACTGACAAGGAGGAAACAATATATTTTGAGGTGACAGCTCAAACTACAGGGTACGTGGGATTTGGCATTTCTCCCAATGGAGGAATGCAAGGTGCAGATATTTTTATTTCTGGAGTACATCCAAATGGAAGTATTTACGGTTCAGTAAGTTTTACATCAGCAAGTATAAGTAAGCATGGTTTGATAAATGCTTGCATCTTTAAATTCTAATTTTAATTTGAAAGGATCGTCATGCGGAAAGCAATTCGATGCCGATTGAAGACACTAATCAAAACTGGTTTCTGACATTTGGAGAAGAAACAGCAACCCATACAAAGTTAAAGTTCCACAGACTTGTCAATACATGCGATGATGAAGATTTCAGAATCACGGTATTAAAAATGAAATTTTTTTATCTCTGCATTGAAATGAGTAAAGCCATTTGTTGAAATATTAGCAATAATTAATATTATAGGATGGTACAATGCGATTAATCTGGTCTCTTGGAGAGACAGACTCAATAGAATACCACAGAAATAATAGGGGCACACATTCAGTTAACTTTTACTCAGGAGCCGTTGACGATTTTAACACAACACTGTATCTTAGTCAAACCTTTGCTGTGACTACACCAATGTCTTCTTATCATACAATGTACTGGTGTACCGTTCATCAGTTACCCTTGTTCACTGAAAAACAGCACATTGTAGCAGTAAGTGTTAAGAGTTGTTATGCTGAAAATGTAAAATTGAAGATAAGTGAAATTCTAATTTCAGTTCGTATCGTTTAGTTTGAGCCAGTTCTGGAAAGCCTTGAAGCAATCGCTCACACACACCACTTCATTTTCCACAAATGCATTGCCCCTGAAGGTCAAAATCCAGACGAGCTTTTTGGCAAGTGGGTAGGTCACACAGGGGACTACTGTTACGATCAAAAGGTTGCTGACTTCCCTTTTGCACAGTATTGTAATGGTAACATGGTGTACGTTTGGAGTAAGGGTGGGAAACGCATGGTGTTCCCTCCAGACATTGGACTTCCAATGCCTGACAAACTTGGAGAGCGAGAATACTACACCATGGAAATTCACTACGACAATCCTCAGATGCTTGAAGGTCTAACATTCCAAACGGGTGGTAGACTGTTCTACACACCAGAATTAAGACCAGAGGAAGCCGGATTGATGCTCGTTTTTCACCATACCAACGGTGCATTGGCGGTTCCTCCAAATGCTGCAGATTACGTTGTGTCTGGTCATTGCAGTTCGGAATGCACCCAACAGATTCTCCCAGAAGGAGGCGTTACCGTTTTTAATAATCTTCTTCATGCTCATTTGGCTGCGAGGAAATTGAAACTGCGACATTTCCGAGGAACTGAGGAACTCGAATGGATAGACAAAGATGACTACTATGACTTTGATTTCCAACAGAATAAGCCGTTAACCCAGTACAGGAAACTGGAAAGAGGAGATCACATGACTGTTGAGTGTACTTACGACAGCACCAAGGTAGCAGGAACAAAGGCTATAATTGGGGGGTTAACATCTCACGAAGAGATGTGTCAATCATGGTTGTTCTACTATCCCAGGGTGGAAGTCAATATATGCGGATCTAGTCAAGACGAGAGAAAGCATTTTGATTTGCTTGGAGTTACAGAATATGAATGGTAAGTAAACTCAGTTGACCTACAAACATTTTAATTTTTCTTGAAATTAACTTTCTTTCTTCAGGAGGGAGAGTTCTGTAGATGGAAGTCTGGGCAGTTACTATATCCTAAAACCGGATAATCTGGCTGGAGACTACTTGGAATCTTTAAGCTATAATGTAAACTGGACGCAAGAGTATAGAGAAAAGTTCCAACAAGAAAAGCGGTTTGGAGACCAGACTGGTGAGTGTGGAATATATCAAGGGACTATGAGATACCCAGAAAACTTTACCCCATATGTCCCACCAAATGACTGCCAAGGTGTAACTGACCCCCCACCAAAAACCACGACAGCCCCACCAGGTGAAGGTAGGAACTTAAATTGCAGTTATCAAACAGTAAAAACTGTTTGTAATTTTCAACATTTTAATTTCTCGTTTAAAAATTTGTTAGGATTTGAGGATTGGGTAAAGCAACACATTTTGGCTATGGAGATGAAGCTAGAACGCTTACAGGAATCGGTTGATCTTCTTACAGGAAACCAAACATTAGGATTTTAGACAATTTAGTTAAAAGGCAAATTAAATGTATGTACATACTTATGTAGTAACAATATATCCTAATAAATAGAACATAATACAAAGTAGAATGTCTTTAATCATGTCTAACCGTTACATAGCATAACACGCATTTTAACTAGTCAAGTAGAGATTATTAATTTGTGGTATAGAATAAATTAACTATAAATAGACAAGACGGAAACGGAAGTTATGATTCGCATAGTTTTTTTGCATGTAAACGGAAAAGATGCCAGGGAAATGAACAAAGCTTCAGCTGCAATCTCACTGTCTCCCGCCCGCATCCACCTAACCAAAACAACAACAACATTGAACATTTTGCTGCTGCGTGTAGATGACAGATGATGGGTTATCTAAAACAGTTAATAATGATTAATTAAGCTAAATCTTGAGTTAACTGAGATTAAGATTGTTTGATGTGGAAATGCCGTCGTGTGCCATTGTTTCGTGTCCTAATAACCAGCGTACAAAATTATCGCTGGTGTCAGGAAAAGTGCCACAGTTTCACCGATTTCCTCAGAAAGGGGATGTGACCCAGCGGCGGTGGGTGGAAGTGTGTAACAGGAACGATGCGATTAATTTGAAGAAGGCCGTGGTGTGCAGTGACCACTTTCGACCGGAGGATTACAGAAGGAATCTCCAGGCGGAGTTATTAGGGCTCCCATTCACTCCAAGACTTAAAGAGGATGCTGTTCCGAACTTAAATTTGAATGGTGTCAGTGATGACAGGAGCAGTGGTGGGCAATTGGC
>JAHZMV010005428.1:0-38029 GCA_027743765.1 Coecobrya sp. COE2
TGAAAGAATATCCATACAAAAAACAATTAACGCTTGCTGTTAACATTGATTGGTTCAATTAAACTTTTTAAACGTTCCCATTAAGGATATTATTGTATTTTAGGTATACTTTCTTGTCTATATGATGATTAATACACATTACGACAGCGTTGATATCATGTGCCAATAATAATGTTCGCCACCAAATAGCACACACGATGCAACCTTTTTGCAACAATTCAGCTAGAGCGAACAAGCTATAATCATCTTGACCAAAGGACCACCACCAAACTACTCAATTTATGTACTATATATTTTGTTCTGCGCTTGTTTTAGGAATGTCCATTTAATACATCGTGGCAGAATATTATACACCTGTATCTAACCCTTAATCACTTTACCCCTTTCAAGTAGCAACTATAAATGAGTAATCCTGATACTTTATTGCTCTGAAAGCGTTTTCAGACTACAAAGGAGTCTAACGAAAGATGCGTGTGTTCTAGAGCGGCGATTGTATAATACGCAACGATCATCGCACTGCGTTTTTTGGGGAAGTATTGGAGTCAAGTGCATGACAGCACCTGCAAAAATAAGACTTGGTAGGGATAATAATATTGTTATTTTTTTTCATGCTGAGGATGGGAGTACTTATCTGTTGATTATGGAATCTGTATTTTTTTATATACGAACAGGCCACAGGCCTGCTTGATTCATCATCACCGTCATCATCATCATAATCGAACTAAAATCGTATACGCGCATGCAATAATTGCAATAGAATATCATGTGTAATAATAATAAAGGAAAAAAATTGCGCAAATTCGTCACTTAGTTAGTCATATAACTAAAAATTGTACGTATGTAATGTATTATGCTGCTGAGAGGAGTATGGTTTGGACGGGCGCACGCACGAAAAGGAGCTGGGAAATAGGCATACAATTCTGTGCACTGAACACACACCTTTAGTCAATTTAGTCTTCTCGAAAAAAAAAATTCTTAAATTCTATCCACATTATTTATATAAGACTATTGTTGTTAGTTTGTTAAATGTGTCTGAAGAAAAATAATAAGATACAGGTAGTTGATGTCACTGCTACTTTCTGAGTACACAGTGTATTTAGTAGTGTGTCGTGACGTGGTGAATGCCTTTATGAGCACACACCTTCATCTGAACATGACATTAGTTAAAAACTGAGGCAACCAAAATATATATAAAAATGCACATTGTTGTTGTTGTTGTTTGTAGGGACTGCGGTTCACGAACAAATAAAATAAATTATTATCCTGGGAGTAATAATGGAAGATCAAGTTTACATATTTGGAAAGTATGGATAATTTGGTGACCGGATTATTTATGCTATCGCAAAAAAATACATGGAATTGCGCAAAGCGAATTGGGTTGGCCTATGAAATGGGATTCGTTAAGGTAAAAATAAAATAAAAGATGGCAAATCTCATTTTTAAAACTAAATCATTGATTTGCTGTCAGAGAAACAAAATTAAAATAGAAAGGTCATTTTCAACATGAATTATTCAGTTCATTTGGTCAGCACGTTGGTAATGCGGTAGTTAATACAATTCCACTTATTGGACATCTCTAATTACTGCAAACATTACTGCATAATTCATATGGTTATTATTAATGCTACTGCAAAAAAAATAATGTCAACTAAAATGGTGGTAATAATGAATGAAGACCACCATCCGAGATGACCAACTTGATTCCTTGTTGACTCGCTAGGTCAAATAAAGCCAAAGATGTGGTTATATGGTAATAGTGATTTGTACACCGTGAGCATGTCTCATTGTGCAGTTCTGCATCGTTAATAAAAATGCTCGAAAACTGTAAAAATACTCAAGTTGCCACTAACTAACTAACTTGATATTTACTCACTTTAGTTTAAATTGACCAAGTACTTATACATCTACCAGTAAAAAATATTATTGTAGGCATACTATTATAATAAACTTTAGTGTGTAATACAGACACTTTCTGTCTGTTTGCTTGAAAGGGTTCATGCTACACATACGAAATGAGTTTAGTCAAAAATAAATACAATATCTCAACCATTATCATCTCATAATGTCGTAATCTTTTCTATCGTAACTTATGCTATTATATAACATATAATATATTGATCGAGTTTTTTTTAACAAACAAACCAGCAGCAATAGTAGTTCCTACATACGCATACCTTTACCCTACCTAACCGTAATCCACTAATCTCACTTCACTTTTATTTTTTTTTGATTATTTTTATTTTTGTTTGTAGTTTATTACATTCAGCAAGGAGTTGCTAATCATTATGGTCTAGTAAGATGTTGATGATGAGAGTAACACTTTTTTAAAGAGTAACTTGTTACGTCTCTTGCCACGTTTTATACTACTCTCATTCAGTAACCACGAAAATTTTGTCTTTTTGTATGCTTTGCCAGTCCTAATCATTTTGAAAAATTATTTCATGCATTAACGCTATTACTGTGCTGCTAACTCCACCACCAAAATACATGAGTTATTACAAGTAACTATTAAAATATCATCATACTTATCATACTATACGCCATTTAAATGTTATCATTTATAAAATATTATTAATAACGATTTGTAGTAGACGGACAAGGAGGGAGAGGGAGAGAGAGAGGGCCAAGAAACTTGTTTTTCATTCATTCCTTTTTTATTTACCTGTGAAATGCATTGCGCATTATTATTTTTATTATTAAATGTGCAATCTGCACGTAATAATAACAATAAGTAGTACGCAAATTTTTCGTTTACTACTACCTACCTCTCCATTTACCAACAGCTTATGTGTGCATATGTGTCTGCTTCCTTGTAAAAAACTGCCATTTTTGAGCAGGACTTGACTATTTTATTATTACTGTTGGATTGTTTGTGATTGCAAGTTTGCTTTGTTGTTAGCTATTAGCATATATACACATGCACAACAATGTGGCGTGGTGGCGAATTCACTGGTCTGTGTGATGATGAGGCTACATATTGGGAGATATATGATGATATAGGTGTACATTGTCGCGTTTACTATGTTGCCTTCCACCACCTCAATGCAATGATGCAGTTTGGCTTGTTGTTTGTTATTATTATTACCATTTAATAGGATGAATGTTTCATTGTTGTTTTCTTGGTTATTATGTAATATTTAAAGGATGAAAGATTGCCGATGTGTTTAGGTATTTGTTTTACTGACCTACTGGGTGACTCACTACCACCAAATCTCCTTAAAGAAATTTCATAATAGTCTTACGGCAGCAGTAACGATATTTGAGGTGCGGAGCAGCCAATATATTCAATATATTACCAACGTACATTTAAATAGGTAGCTGAATATATCTCATTGTGGTTTCAACACTCCATTGATACGTATGGGATTTATAACTTCCAAGAATTTTCTCCCGATTGATGACTAAAGTCTGAACAAAATGTACACAGACATTTTTTTGAAAGGCTTGATTAAACAATCTTTCTGAACGCTGGGTTAGCCTAGATTGACTAACTTCGTTATGCCGTAAGCTGTGAAAGTCATGGTCTTCTTTGTTGCTTTCCAACATGTCAGCACAGTACACTGGGATTTCATTTGCATGTACGTGTTTGTGAAGGAGTACCTCACCAAATTGTAATAACGCTGTAGACGCGGATGGAGTTGAGGCATTCGAATTCTACCAGGATGTTATCAAGAGCATTTTTATATCAACTGGCATTATGGTTACCTAATATGAATCTTTTGTATGTTAATTCCGGATTCCGACAGGATAGATTTAAATACAAGATAAATGACAAATACACCTGAGTATATGAGTAAATAGAATCAGGTAACCAAGGTAACGAATTTCCAGCCTAAGTGCTGACATTTTTGAGTGGATTGACAGAGTTGAAACGGAGCAAAGTTTCCCTAGCAATGTCAATGATTTGGTTGGTTGACATTGTCTTAAAGCTCCTTCCTCATAACTAGGAACCCCTTAAGGGTTCGTTGCAGAAAAATGAATCTTTTCATAAAAAATTTTTTCATAATGATGCTGCCACAGCTTGGTGAACATCCCATTATTTTTGCATAGCATATTATGCAACTAGCTGTTATAGGGTGCTTGGAAATGGTTTTTCTTTTCATCATTCAACTTAACCATTCAGCTCGTACACACACTGCATTAATTAAATCTTTACAATAAATAAATAAGTAAGCGGAAGCTTTCTATCATCTATAAAATGTGCAAAGTTTCTTTTTACATGGTTCGTGGTAATTCCTAATTGCATTAACGTGCACAAAAACCAAACTCCTCCTTCCATTACCACTACTGCAATAATAGTTTATATATTACTATGCAGCTAGATTTCACATACTCACAATATTAATCTGTTGCAAAATTTCATAGCAAAGATTGCATATTTATTTCCTATTGTTAATCCGGCAGACTTGGTTTAATGGTCTAATAAACTCAAACAAAAATTTGTTTTAAAAAATGGCAATGAAATTTGCAACGCAAGAGCATGCAACCAAAGGAAGGGTGAAGTTCAATTTATACGTCCACTCTACAGGCCAAAACTTGACCCTTCCTTCTGTGTTTATTTTAGGATATTTATGAATGTTGATTGATATTCAACTTGCACTATTTAAACATTGCCAAAATAGCAAGTAGACGTTTGGCCGAATGCAAGTCGTTGAAATCAAAAGTAATGTACTTGAGTGCATAATATATCAATGATTCTCATTTCACTATCATCATTATCAACTTGGCTTGACTATTTTTCATGATAATTTGTCAATAATTAGTATGATGCGCTACCTATAATTTTGGCGAGTACCCTGTCACGTTTTCAAAGTTGCTCATCAAATCAATCATCAAATCAGTTATTGAATTTTATTCCCATATCGTAAGGATAAATATAAGTTTACTTCCAAGAGCAAATAAAATTCTACTCGTGTCTGAATTTCCTTTTTGGTAACCATGAAATGAGGAAAATTAATGTATCTTTTCACAAATACCAATATCTCATAAAGTTAACACACAATTCGTTCAGATTATGATGGTAATCGTTTACAAGGAAGCAAATCGTTTCAACCTTCCATAAAAAGTGACATAATAAAAACTGCCAATTACTTAAATCATTTGTGGGCAATTACATGTGTGACTTTGAACTGAATCCGAACTTATCATTTCAATGGACTCAACAAATAAGACAGATAATAATACTCTTTGGATACGAATCATTTACGTCATTTGACCATACGGTGTGATGGGACAGATTACAATATTTCAAGGAAATTGGAAGCAAGTATTAGAAAAAAATGAGCGATATATATTTTTCAACATTAAATTGATTACACGCAATTACAAAATTAGTGGTCGACAACGAGCAATATTGTCGATAAAAACGCTAGCAAATCATGTAACAAATTTTATAGTCATAGTAAACAATAACGTATATTATATCGGATGTAATACGGATATGTACTAATTCCATTTACGTTATTATTAACATGAGACATAAAAAAACGTAGTGATGCCACCCGTGACCTTTAATATCGCATCACCAGGGTCACGTCCAACTTATGTAACCGTCACTTCAAATACTCCCATTCTTCTCGTTCGTGTTGCCGGTGGTGGTGGTGTTACATAAATTGACTAATGACTCCGTCTAAGCTTGTACAACACCACGACTAACCAAGCATGTGCACTTTTTTATTAGTTCTACTATAAAAAGCACATATTTTCCCACGCTCAAGTTTGCAAGCATAACATCAAGTAAAAATATTTAAGCCCTTTTTTTATATCCTCCTCAAGTACCCAAATGGCTATATAGGCACTCCAATACATTTATCAATCAGAACAATTTCTTACATACAACCTATAATAAAAAAAATAAAAGTGTGTAAAAAAGTGTCGTGCACGAAGACGATCCTAAACTGCATCCTAATCTACGAAATGAAGGCGTATGAAAAAAATATAATACGACTTTTCAGTTGCATGATGACGAGGATCATCCTCTCTGCATTCATTCATCCACTTCTCCTTTTTGCACGACTTTTCTCATTGCATTGATGCATGCAAGGAGTGCGAAAACTCCCATCCTATTAAAATCAAGCTATTATTTCACTGTCAATTGTAGTAGGTAGTGAGGCTTCTAGTCATTCACTAACAACGAATACGCATTAATGTTTGTCATTTGACTATTGTATAATATGGATTATTATGCAGTGATGTGATTTTATGATGATCATCCCATAGGTTTCTCGCTCAAGCAAATAGTACTAGCCGAGCTGTACAGTAGTTAAAAAAGGTACATTTTATTTGATGGTGATGATGACTGTTTGTGGCTATTATGACACGACACGACAAAAACAAAGTCACATTACTGTACATATGCTAACCACACTTTTTATATAGTCGTCCCTTTATGACTTTCAGGTAGACACATGAGCATGTAGATTTGTGATTATTATTGGAGACTTTGAAAAAAAAATCATTTGAAAGAGGCAAGAACAAGAAACGCAAACGACGAAACTCTGTCAGTTCACTCACTCGTCATAGGTCTCTCAGCCTGTTGACTGATTGGCCACTTGGAGAGAATGAAGCGCACACGAAGGAAAAATAGATTCAAGTCCTTTTTTATGAATTCACACACTTGTCACTTGACACAGTTTAGGGGCAATTATCTTTACGTAATAATAAGCCATCAATCCTTTATTTTTCACTTTTTCTTCTTCTTGTTTATAGAGCGGTAGTAGTAGTGGTCGTAATGCGCAAAAAAAAGTGTATTAAAAATATGAAGAAGCCAAAGGTATAGAATTTTTGGTGTGTATGTAATAGTAATAGTTATACACTATTTATCTTGTCTGTTTGTAAACCAAATCGCCAAATAGAATGCAAAAAAGGGAAGGGAATCATAATGACGGTGCCTTTGACTGACTGACTGACTCCTACTTTTTTCATCATTCCAACCGACGTGGATGAAGGGATCGTGCTAAACACATTTTGACAATTTCATACGATTTTTTTTTGAAATTGCAATAATAAATGCATGCGCCACCGTCAGCACGATAATCTCAAGTATGCAGGTAGATAATATGTCTCCCTGAAGAAGATCACAATCATTATCGCCCATAAATGTAAGCTTGGTGTAGCTTACATCATTATCCCATTCTACGTCATTTTACTTAAATTTTAATCTCTGAAAACATATAACTTACATTACTCGTCCCTGCAGAGGTCAAATTTAAACGCTTGTGGTAACCTCCACCTAAGAATTTCCATAAAATGTCAAAAACGAATGGTAGTGTGCATATATTTATCAAGTCATGCATGACTCTGCATTGAAATCCGTGGTGAAATGAACAAGAGGTGAAGCAATACCGAAATTACCTAAAAAAGTCTTTTTAGAAGAAAAAAAGTTGATCTTCATCTCCCTTCATATGATAATAATAACTTTGCTCGGTTATAAAACAATAATAAACGCATACGTCATTTTTTAGTTAAGCATGCAAGTAATTTGTAACTTATAATTATTTTCAACTTACTTCACAAATTACGCTCAAGTTTTATAACCGTGTAAGTACTTGGGCGCATTCATTTTTTGTCCCTACTCAAACAGCTAAATATTTTGCCTTTCAAACAAATCATATAGAGCACAGTATAAAAACCTTTCCATTTTGAGTGTCATGGGTGGAAATTGTACAATTCACACCTTTACAAAATACGCACAGGATCTGACCCTTGTGTAGCAAAAACAGTCATAAATTTATAGCCGCAAGTAACACGTGTAATTTATACTATCTTGTGTTCCCACTTATCTCTTTCAATTATTAAAACATTGCGAATTCATTTTTTAATCAAAGTATAAATTAATTTTTTTGAGCTAGGTGTTATATATATCAACGACTTTCATCGAAAAATCATTACTGTCCCTTTCTACTGCAGGATTACTATCGTGATTATTTATTTGTTTTAAATAAAAAATAAAAAAAATATTCAATTAATCTGATAATTAATGATTTATATACCTAAATGTATCGGTTTCCCTATGTAATTATAGCGTTATCTAATTCAAAAACTAAAACCTTGAATTCAAATAAATTCTTTCTCCAAAAATAGACTTGCTTCCTACTTATGAAAAAAAACTACTCGCGTGCTACTACGTACGTCCTAAATGAATTTTAATAATAGACTGGTTTAATAATGATTGTAATAGACAAGTAAAAGTATGATTAGTGTAGCAAGTTGCTTTTATTGTTACTTCGTTACCGATAAAAATCTTTGTCAGATGAAATCAGGGATTAAATATTAAAATGATACAGTATGCTTGTAGGAAACTAAATGGTATAAAATTTCAATAATTAGCAATTTTTTAACCTTAGATTGTTATGCCGATAGTAAGTAAGCAAATTATTCGTATTACATAAAAGTTTCAAACCACCTTTAGCAATACTATTACTGCTCAAGAAACACTAGTAGAAGTCCATGTAAAAAACATCAAAATGCATCATGGCAATGAACTGTGTTTTTTCTGAGAGCAATCAACAAAAAAGGCTGACTACTAGCACTGCTTCTTATAGATATAACATAATCGTTAACATAGTTACTTATATTAGTTTAAAAAATGCGGATAAGATGGATTGCTATGCAATGAATGCAGGCGAGACAAAGTGCAGTGGTGCTATCGTAAAAAAATTAAAGTAATAATTTCGCGATCCAAAAGTTTGCAAAAAATTTAATGTAACAAAGGTTTCTATTTGAAACCTAACTAAAGCCTCGCTAGTAGTTGTCAGTAAGACAGACAAACAGACAACTGACATCATAATTATAACGCATATATGCTTCCTTCTGTTTACGTTTTCTAGCTAATAAAATAAGCTAAAAAAAACTGTAAAATCGAGAGAAGCCTCACAAATCGACCTTGGTTTGTGGTGGGAAACTGGGCTAATTCTTCTCATTTTACTTTCCTTATCATCTCATCAAAAAAGGAATATAGCTATTACGAGTGCAATACGAAGTTCATTTGACTTCACTACCCCGTCGTCGTCGTCGAATGCTCAGCTAATCCCTTTGTCTTTTTTTTCGCTCTTACTCTCTGCAACCTTTAATAGTTTATTATTATAACGGTGGTGGTTGTGGACGAGAAGAAGGGGAAACTCGACAGGAAATCGCATACATGTGTAACTTGTGTGGATGATAAATAATATTGTATGCAGTTCATTGTTACATAAAACTAAATCCGTTATACATTTACTAATAATAATTTCCATTCTATATCATTCCTCGTCTTGCGTAATATGTAACATTTTTATTTCATTGCTACATATAATAAAGCTTATCATTTGTACCATGCTAATCGTAAGAAGGTAAGCGTATCACCATTTTTTGTAAAGGAGGCCAAGTTTTCGATTTTAAAGGATTGTGTGTGTCCAACAAAATCTGAGCTTTTTTTGTATTGACTTCTTAAAATAACGCATTATTTTTTTTGCAGTTTAAGTAAAGTAGACTGCCAAAGTATAATGTACTGTGTTTGCATTTGACTTAAAGCCCCTTCTGGTTCGTTCCACCTGCATCATCATCACCACTCACTCAGATCAGAAACATTGTTAATGCTCACTTAATTTTTATTTAATTAGAGCCAGACATTCTTTAAGTTTACGACAAATTCTTCCTTTTCGTCAGGTCAACTTCCTTTCTATTGAAATTGGAAATTACTATTGCTACATCTTTTTGTTTATCTCCCTTTTCTACTCAAAATTGTTTGCGTACTTATTTGTCATTTTATTTTGTATCAGTTATACTGTCATAACCGCATCCTAGATAATTTTAATAATGGTCACCTAAGGGCAAGATCATTTTCTTCAGAGATTCTTCTGAAGAAAAGATACTTGGTGATTTAATAAACATTATGCTCTCACATCAAATGTGTAGGGACTCTATGGGACAAACCCAGTATATAAAAAAACTCCATCAAAATGATCGACAAGAAGCAACATAATCTCGCAGAAATCACAAAATATTTTCATTTGCTCTTGATGGCATATTATTATGTACGTTATTCTAGCACATTATGCTCTAATTTTTATCTTCCTCTAATTTGACAAATCTTACGAGCACTCTCTCAACCGAAACAGATCAAGGGGCCCATGGAAAATGCTAACTACAACTACCTGTACTACTGAGGATAATGACGATGATTGAAAACGAATGTGTAAACGAGGATGCCTCCAAGCGCAGAGATTAAAAGAAAGAAGAAACAACAAAGGAAAAAAATCTACTTGAAGCTTGGCATGAGATGAGTTTTATTACATAGTTCAAGTAGGTGCAATGCAGCGAAGTCTTCAGTCTTCTTTCCTTCAAGGAACATATCACATTTCAGAGTATAATCGAATTTACCTGATTCTACTTCTGATGGTAGCATGATGGATAGAAAAAATAGGATATTTTAATAATATTTAGGATATATGGTGCATATTGCACAGTGGAAATGGAGTCATCATCATGAATCACAATTCATGACGAAGCTGAGTTGTGCACTGGTTACATGAACAAAAAAAATCGAGGAACATCCATTATTCATCATCATTTTTTTCAAAAAGGAGATGAAGAATGATCCCATTATGATTACTTCGAATTATTATTATTGTTATTATTATTACATCTAAAGTAAGCCATGATAACGCTCTGTTGTATTTTTATTATATGACAAGGTATATAAGTAGTACATTCACAACATTATCTGTCCATCTGAGAATGTGCATATAAAATTGTCATATAAAAAGACTGCGTGATTCTTGTATCATGTACTCTTTAACTACAAAAAGGAAGGGCGCACACGCAAGATGAAAAGAAAACTTGATTATATAATCAGATTGTAATTTTTTGGTAACTACTTCACTAATTTAATATGATGCAGGACAAGATGAATATATATTATGTTGTATAGTGAGAAAGGGGGAAAATAATGATCGGTAGCTAGTGTTTTTTTGTTGGATTACCCATTTCCACATTTCAAATTGTTGCGACTGTACTAAACTAAATGCAAATTCCTTTTACATGACTGTCCACTGACCTAATTTATCCTGGGGATGCAATAACAAAAAGGCCGGCCGGATGCCATGAACAACGGACATGTGGGGGAATGCAAGTGCATCGTGTAATATTTTTATGATGAATACAAGATGCTATTACTGCTGTAATGAACCAGAATTCACAAGTAATTCTTAATAAATATCTGAATTTTTATGTCAGAAGAAGAGAGGGGAAAGGTATTCACGCTCTAAAATAGTTGTTTCTAGCAGATTAACGCCAGGAGCAGTGAGTGCCATCAAATTATTAAATTTAAATTTTGTTTTTGTCAAAATATATACAATACTGTTTTTCATTAAATTATACAAATGGAGATAGTATCAATAAATTGAATTCATACGATTGACTTCCCTGTACAATCGATTATTACTTTACTTTTCTGAATGATTTGTAAAATTCCCTTCGGGTATTAACGTGCTGTTATTGATACGCTTGGAGAAAATCATAATGTTTAAATTAGTAATTTAGGCCCGTTGCATTCATACAATAATTTTTTATCTGATGAGTAAACAACAACCTGCGGCTGATATAAAATCCGAATATAATTAAGCCGTTGAGATTCTTTTGAAAATCCTTTTCACTTTATTTTATCCAACATATTGTGCTACAAATTTGCATTGTGCAAGTGATGGCACTATTCATCTAACACGAACACGACTAGTGAGCTTATGTTTTAAGGCAAGCCATGTTATGAAGAAGCAGTAAAAAAATGATTAATTAATCATCTTGTCAAAGCGAGCAATTAATCGCAAGAGGAAATGTACATATCTATATGAGTAACATGCCGTGAACACGTCATGTGGACTCGTTTTTTTGTTTAACAGGCGAATAAATGAATGAATTTGTTGTATGTCATTTTGCATACAAGAACAATTATGCAAATTGTCAATTGCTATTGTCGACTAATTAAAAGTGTTGAGTGCCATTTATAGTGAACTACGCTGTCGATATGTTTACAAAAGTTGAGAATTTTAACAAGTGTCTGGAAAATGTCATTCTGTCTGGGTTAATGATTAAATCAATTTTGAAGCTACAAGTACAATTATGATTGAAAAGCAAAAATGTTTTCTACTTAAGAACATTTATCGGATCTTTCATTATTCTGCTAAAAAATGCGATGACACATTGACTGATAACTGATAGCCAACGTAGCGTTACAGTAACTAGATCAAGTTATGAACAACCTCGTTACCGCATTTATCATGTTTCACGTTGTCATTTAACACTTTGCTATTTAGAAGGAATTGTACATGTCTGAGCTTTTATGCAATCTTATAATGATTTCTTACTAATGGCACAACTAACAAAAAAAATTGTGGAATCACGACAAAAAACCCTTACAACTTTTTGACGTTTTAATGATGAACAAGTTAACAAAAATTGCACATCTTCTTTTCATAGCAGAAAAAAAAATCTTTTTAAGATGCCTGGCAGTGTTGTTGTTATTGTTGGAATTGCAACAGAACATCTCTCACATCACACTTACCCTCCCTCCACACATTTCAATAATAAAATTGAAAGAAGCTTCAATTCAAATGATTATTTTATAAGCACATTTTATGCGTTCAAAATCAACATTTTTTTTGTTTTCGCTTTGTATTTAACAATAAAATGAGCGAAAAATCTCCTTTTGTACAATTAACGACACATGCAATACTAGTGCAAAGAGAGCGAGCAAGTGTGGTGGTGGTGGGTGATGAATGAAATAAACCTTACTCGCCTCTCATTATATGTATGTTTAAGCTTTTAACACTTTTATTACACTACCTTTTGCTAGGGAGACACTGACGTGACATATAGGTAGTGCAGATATTTATTTATCATCATTAAAGACTTATGCATGAATTGGTATATATCGTTAAAAGAAATATATATCTGCCCAAATGACGTAAAAATTGGCAACACTAATCAGTAAGGAATACTTGAAATTGAAACATCGCTAAATGCTTCTTTTTTTGGGGATGTTTGTTTAAAAAGATGAGGCCATACATAAAACCACCCTTATTACATTAAATATCCCGATTAAAATGGACACTAATATTTAAGATGTAAAACGCAAACATAAACGATCATGACATAACGATGCATATTAATATATTATGATGTTTCTTTGGTGCCATTCAATTAGGCGTTAAAGTTAAATCAACCTGTTAATGGAGTGTTTATTTTTTAAAATCCGTCTAGCAATTAGTCATTCGTTTTTGGAAGAAAAAAAAAAGCTTATGCAACACAGTTTGTTCATCAAGTGTTGTCAAGTTGACAAAGTCGCTACTTAAAACAAATAATAATACCTATGTAGGCAGCAGGTAAAATAAGTTGGTCAATATGAAGACCAAGCAGATTACTTTTACCCATTAGCCCTTTTGCTGGTCTTGTTCAGTAGGAAATTTGCATTTCACTAAAAAGTATTATTGGAAGGCCACGCTAGCTCAAATATTTGGCAACAGACAGGGAAATTCCTATGCGTCTACTTAGGTGATGTGTTAAGTTACTAATGGCAACTTTAAAGATGCCCATACAACTGCAAGTAAATTTCTTAACGTTGCATTTGTAATTAATATGTAGCTATATAACAATCCTTATCTTTTCATTATAAGTCTACCAAAATTTATTGCCTACTACCTAGTGTGATAAATGCACATGAATAATATATAACCATTAGAATATTTATTCAACTTGAATTTAAAAATGTGCCTTCACAAACACCTACTCACAATCAGGCAGTCATATAGACAATCACACCATAAGTCATCATCATCATCGTCGTCGTCGTTCGTTTCGTTCAATTCGAAAAAGAGATCTGACTTCCTCTGCCAGAATACCTAAAAGGTTTCAACCTGCACAACTCAACGGCAGTTTATTTCACGCATAATAATAGTACAACTTGTTAGATTAAATACTACTCTATCTTTCATTTTTATATAAAAACATTTTGTTACAACTACTCATACGATCCCATCACTATGCAACAAATAGTGTAGTACTATGAAAGGCCTCATTCAACTGCTAAATAGAGTTTTAAAAAGTATCTTTCATCCATTGGATGAACCGTAATCGCTCACTCACAGATTTACTTTTTTGCAAAGCTCAAAGGTGTATTAAGTTAAATGTGTGTATGCATGTGTGTGAGTGTTTATACTGTCGGTTCCTCACTTTTTGTCTTTATCATTCATAATATTAAGTGTATACATGGTAATACTTAATATCTAGCTGCACACTCCTATAACCATACTTATTATGAACGCTAATTGTAAATTTCACTTTCATTTTCCTCCTTCTGCATCTACCTAATCATCGCACATGTCGTACACTTCAATACCTACATAATTTCCACTGTAAAGAATATACATACAGCAGCAGCTGCCTGTGTATATACTTACTACCTAGTAGACTTTTAAATAGTTATACATTTTCGACGTAGAAACATCATTCGTAAAAAAAATTCTAAGCATGCATTTTTAAAATTGCAAACTGGCTAAGGGTTACGTAATGAATATGAACTGTGTAGAGCGAGCTAAAGTGTACGGAGTCTGCATTTCTAGTTGTTGGATGACGGCTCAAAATCCTTAATATTTTTCAGAGTTCACAATAACATATTCAAAATCTAGACAAAGTTATAACGCATTTTGAATTATAACGAATTTATTTTACATTAAAGCAACTAACAATCTTGTTAGAATATATAATATTTGTCCATGTTTTTTTCTAACTGATTACATTGCAACTCTGATTAATTGTCAAAGCATTTAAAAGCAATTAGAGATTCGTTAAAAAAAGGATAATATTTCTTTAAATTTACCAACTCATTGGTCAGCATACAGCAATTGCTATTGATTTACAAAAAAATGAGGACGCTGTCGAGTTTGCATTACAATCCAATTCTTTCCGATTGAGTGTAAGCGTTTTGCAAGAGATGCGACTCACGTCCACGTCCCATCCCATATATTATGATTTTAACTTGAGGAATCTACCACACACTAAACATCTTTACAAACTAAACAATAAATGTGTCCTCTCAGCATCCTGTATTCACACACCGAGACAAGTATTTAAACACATAGGTATATACTTAACTGATGAGGATAAAGTTTGCAAATGCTTATGTAACAATAACAGCACCGACTTCGATGATGATTCTTCTTCTGGTAACCATAATTTGTTTGCCCTCCTACCAAGTCTTTCTTGTTAACTAAGGGCGAGTTCACAAAAAGACGTGTCGGCAATCATCGTCCTCCTATTCAAATGATTATTCATTGCATTTTACGCATTTCTACTCTTCCTTCCTACTACTTGTTATATCCTTTTCTCCCTTTTAAAGACCCATGACTATGACGACAAGGAAAATTAGAAGTAAGTGATTGTTCAATCGTAATCGTACCGTAAGGAGCCAGCTATCTAAAACTTAACGCAATAATCAGTATAGTTATATATCAGTGCGGAGAGAGAGAGGCAAGCATACAAATTAGAATTAGTAACGGATGAAAAAACACAAATAACCTAAATGATGAATGTAGCGGTGAGTCTTGGTTACCATGAAATCATTCACAAGAGGAGAGGATAGACCTATGACTTTTGGGGAGCGCATCATATTTTTGCGAACTGATATTTTAATCATAAAAAATTATGGTTTATGCAATGGCACATGACAAGGATTGATGATGTATTGTTGACAGGGAGTGTGGGAATTTGAAGCTGGCAACCACCTGGGAAAAATTAACTGAAAGTAGTGAACTGAACACGGGCCATGGAATCACAAGGAAATATCCCTGTCAGACTTTTATTTTGGGAAAAAATGAGACAACCTTTTCGTCACCTTTACCTTTCTCATTCCTCCTCTTCTTCTTATTACACCTTTGTCATTGAACGAAGCTTGTTAAAATTACTCAGCGAATAGGATTATATATTTTTTTAACACTGCGTTAATTACTCTGTGCATACTAATACGGTAAAGGAATGCAAAGCGTAAGGATATTTATAAGAGGAATTAGCATGAAAAATGGAAGAATTAACAACCGCACGGATCGCACATTGTAAAAAAACTATTGCATAATCAGTGTGTAAATGTGTTATACTGTATAGAGCAGTATGGGTACTTTTCGATTTCCTAAATAAGCTCTGAAGGAATGTTCGATTCTCTGAAAACTGGTTGGTATTTTTATTATTGTTGCAGTGAACAACTGGTGGTGGTTGGCTATATATCAGTAGCTATAACATTTAGGACTCTTGAGTACTTCGTATGATGATTGGGATGAGTACTCTATATTTCAACTCTAGAGACACTAATTTCATTGTCCCCATTTTATTTTAAAATCGTACACACGCAAATTTACAAAAAAAAATTAATGCTATTCAGGATATTCACGAATAAGTGAGAAAACGAACATTTTCTACGGAACTGACCAAAAAGCTAGTAATGATGTTGTGACGCTGCTGGTTACATCGTATTTTTTCAACAATTGAATATCTTTTTGATAACGCATTGTTATCCTATTTCATTGTTGAGCCTTTGCAAATTATAAGTGATTAACAATAATGAAAAATAATAATTAGTCATCTTTTGTATCCGTTCTCTATCAATCAATTTGATTAGAGTGTGCTAGCGTCACTCTTCTTTATTATAAATTATGCATTTTGCTTCATGCCTGAGAATTTTCCTGGTCAGCAAATCTCCGCTTTATCATTTTTGAATAATTGACTAAATTTCTGAGGATCACTCCTCCATTAACGTAATCTAAGATGATACATTGCTCGTCATTTTATTTTCTATCGGCCTCATCGTTGAGTCAGCCAGTCAACTTTGATGATTGCGTTAGTTTATGATGAACCTACTGATGATTATCATTTCATGATTGGGACAGATTATTATACATATTTTTCGCAGTTTGCAAAATGTGGTATTTTCCACAATTAGCAAAAGAAGAAGATACAGAAAAAGTTGATTGTGCCACTCACAACGCTTATTTTTTACTTGTACTTTCAGATTGTCCGTGAGTAGCCGACTACAAAAAAACTGCATTGAAAAAATGGACGTGTTTGTAAATTGGTAAAAAATAATAACAATAATGATGATGCAGTAGCACCTGTTGAAACGTTATAGCGTGATCCCTGTTGCTTCTGTTGTTGATATTATGACACGTTCATGTCCATTCGATTTACACACATTTGTAATTCATAAAGAAATTATATAACATCCATACACAAAAAAATGCAATTATGAATGAAGATTCCATATATTCCACACCACTTTTTTTCTATTCGTGTACACCTCAACAATACAAACCATCTTGCTTGAATTCTTTGCATACATCCAATCATTAACCAGCTTCATTCTTATTTATTTATTTTATTGGGACACGTCTCGCATGAATGGTTTCTTCTGTGTTGCATAGTGCACAAAGCGGTGGTAGCAAACTCTTATTTGTTGATGAAGTTTTTTGAATAGTAATAATAATTCACTTATTTATGATTATTATTCATTTCTCATAATATTTTTATATCGTCAGCATTTTTATCAAGTTTGCCAAATTTTTGTTGCTTACTGAAGTAATATATAAGGAAAGATATTGATCTGACGCCTGTCAGCCAGCTACGTACAACTACTGAAAGATGAGTAGGGATGCAAAACCAATGGCAGCAGACAACACGGCACAGTCAGCGCAACGTCAGATTGCTATGCAAAGGGGCAACAAGGGAAATCCAAAATAATAAATATTATGTAAGGATGAACAATAAAACGAATTATATGCTTCTTCTTGTGTGAACATGATAGGAATATTATTCCGTATTCAATAACCAGTATACTCAAACCAATACAACAGCAAAGATGCAGAAAACGAATAGCACCATTTCAATTTAAAATTCCATGCCATGCAACAATACGATTAGCATAGGCAGCAACGGTAATATATCTAACCTATTAATTCAAAATGAAACATGATAACGGTCAGTGAAGCAGAAGAAAAAAATATGCCTTCTTGTGCAGGAATGCCAAGATATTTGCCTAAAAAATGAAAAAGAAGAGTAAGTAGGAAAGTGATAAAAATGCAGTTTACTTCCTAAACAATTTTAAAAATCAAAACTGACAATAAAGGCATGTCTATAAACGGTAACGGAAACTTGTGGTGAAGAAGAAGCAGGATGCAAATCCATTGTCTGCACCTAATCCAACTGTAATGTACCGAATCAAAACGACAATTGCTACATAGCCCGCTCCGGCGAAGAACGAGTTTGCATTGATGCCCCTCTTGAAACTGACCAAGTCCAAAAAGCAAAAGTAGTTTTAGTGGTACACGACCTTGAGAGAGGTTATTTACTTGTTGCAGCAAAACAAGTGCAAAATTCAGTGCGTGCGGTAGCAAAAAATGTAAAAGATGCGGTATCATCATCATCAACATCGCAAACAACAACCGTGCACTTTTTTACGCACTGTGCAATTGATAACCAGATACACTGATTATTATGCAAGTACCTGTGTAACAGTAAAAACCAGATGAACATATACCTAATGATGATACTGAAAAGTAAAAACCGTGTAAAAACCGTACTGTGGTTTTCATACCCTAAATTCAGTCCGTTTAAATATATGATTTTCTTTCATTTTCCGTAATACAGATATTATGTCACGCATTAACCAAGCCATAAAAATGCCACCTGCGTAATAAAGTGGTTAGCTATTTTTAACAAATCACTAATTTTTATTTTTATAATGAAATCAATTCCTCATTTTGAGATAATTTTTTGTTATTTCAAAGATATCATGGCTAACCCGCCGACTTTAATAATACAATTTTGTGGTTTGGCTAAAGAATAAACAACTAGTTGCCATGCAACTCAGTACCCTTTATATAATAACATGAGATACAATTTCTGTATCAAGTCAGTAGTTCAATTCTCACAGACTTGGTCTTATTTCATGATTATATAATTCTCATTTCTTACAAAAAAAACATAGCCGAGCAGAGAATACTAGTACACAGAAGCAGATACTCTAGTTTACTATAATGTTCTCCTCCTGTGGGTTCGTTCAACTTGATGCAAATGAAAGTAACTAAAAATTATGTGGAACGCACTAGGAATTCTTGCATTGCGATTATTGCAATTTTAATAGAATAGGCACGATAACGATAGAACATGCGCATATATAAATAAAGTTCACTGCTACTGTTCGCATGTATTTTGACTAGCCTGGCGTTTTAAGCACCCTTTCATTATTGCCGTTTTTGTGTGACACCGGATTTATTCTTTCAAAATGTTGAGAAAATATGTTCAAATAGAAAGAAGAAACTAAACCATAAACTATAAAAATGAGCCATAAGTCAAGGATCTATGATGAGCATCACGTTTTCTTGTCTCTTTTAATGATAAAATAACCAAGATGATTTTTCTTGTGGGGATGAAAAATCAAAAATTTGTATGCATCAGCATGTCAAACACTCAAAACACAACGTGTTGACAAGGAAAAAAAATATCTTTCGCGATCAGCAAGATGGTAATGACGTTGTTAATAGGAGTATAGAACTCTAAACCGCAAAATTTCGTTTGTTTTTGGTGGATGTCAAAGTCAAGGAATTCAAATTATATGTTGTATCATTTATTCGTTTCATGCAAGGCATATCACGATCCTTCCGCAAGGAAGGATGCATATTTTTGAGACGCGAAATGACTTGCAATCACAGAGCGTTGTTGTGGGAGGCAGACAGGTAGAAAATGAGTGACGACAACGCAAGAACGTGATTACGAGACTTGAAATCAGTTTAATGTTGAGGTGGTCTTAAGTAGATATAGTTCATTTTTTTATACAGTTCCTTAGAAAAGGATAATGATAAACTTGTGCAGAGTATGACTTAAGAAATTATAATATTTTTTAAATAAAAAACAAAATTCACCAAGTTTTTACATAATAGGGATGTCGTGACGGAATTAAACTTTTTTTGTGTTACTTTGAAAAGAAAACGGGAGTTTTGAAATTGAAAGTGTTTTGTACTATCCAATCATGATGATGATGATAATGATGAAGTTTTGCAGAGCTGAAATCTCTTTTTGAACGTTGAATTTCCTGATATTTGTTATAAAAGTAACATATTGTGTATATGTTACATAAATATAATATGTAATAATAATAAATAAAATCACACACGTTTATTTAAGCAGTATTTTTTCGGAAGTACTTACGTGTTTAAGTATTATTCCTGACTTTTAAAATTCCTGACAAACAATCTATTCAGAGCGGATATTAGTGACAGAATAGTGGTGACACACGGAAACAACCGGAACGATATAAGCAAATCCAAATATTTTAAGTCTAAATATTTAAGTTTAGCAGCACAACTTTTATATGCACACTTCAGTTGATAAAATTCAATAATAATCCAACTGATTCAAGCACTTCACAACAACTTCCGTCAGAAATATTCTTTCACAAAAAAACTAAGGCCTCTTATGTAATTCCTTATTTTTAATCAGAAATGCACTTGGCACAAATGTCTCAAAATGACAATGACACTTTTTTTCCAAAAAACAAGAAATACGGAGACCGGTCTTTTCTAAAGTATTGAATAAATTTGTATGTTAAAACACTTCCTACAAAATTAACTTGCTTTCTTGCTTGCTTCCAATATCTTTAAGTTGATATACAGATTGAAAATTTAAAATTGTAGCACAAAAATTTGTTAATGAAAAATTTATAGAGAAATAGTGAAAAACCGATGTTCCTCCAACAAGTGCTCAGTTCCTGCACACACATGCATGGCCAAACAAACAAACAATGACTGAAAGCTAGAATGAGGAAAATTATTATTACAAGTTGTTAAGTAGATCTGCAACAAACAACTAACGCCCTGTATATTCCGTAGAAAGAAGTGGACAAACAAAGCAAAATGCGGACGTACATTCACAATCACCACCGACCACAAAATGATTTTTTGATGTGCTCAGGAGCTAAGGGCTTTCTCAAATAAACTAAAGTCTGTCTAACTTTCAACGTTATAACACCTGAAGCTGGCCTTCAGTCATATTGTATTACACGCTACATCATCTCCATCGTCTTCATCGTCATCATAAAAAGCGACTTTAGCTAGGGCCCCATGAAGAAAAAAAACACATGCGCATGCGAAATATTCGCAATGTGTATACGTAACACATGTAAAACGCATGTACAAAGTGTTTGTGCGAGAAAGAGAGAGAGAATAGTCCCTTTACTTTAATCAAAAGTTTCCAATGATAAATCGAAAAATGGTTCACGTAGTTATATTGGCCATATTTAGGGAATGCTCGCCACTTCTCAACATTGTCAGTTAGACACTTTTTTTACACACGTTATGCGTACTGGCTATAAGAAAATCCCAACAGGAGTGTAGTTAGTAGTAGTTAGCCGTGTAAGAAATGATCGTAATTTGCAGGTAAAGGAGTAAGATAAGCAAGTAAATTGAAACGTCGCTAAAAGATAGACAGCATGCAAGAGAGGAGATTGTGTATTATGAACAGGAAAACAGTACCACGATAAAGTATAAAGGCAATCATGTAATATTATGTTTTACGTTTTGCAGAATGCGTTCTGCACTGCAAATCATTAATGGGCATGGGCATAGGTTATTGCGAATTTACGAATATATACACATTTTTCTTGTGGTAGTGCGTACCTTTTTGTCTTATTCTTTTGTTATTAGCACTTATGTATTATCGAAATGCATAATATGTTATGTTTAGTGGAGGAATTATAAAGAACTGCCAACTTTTTTGTGCAGGTTTTTTTTAAAGGCGGTTTGAGATGAATGACAGAAGAGAACAATTTCAAACTTTAGATTTTTATATTTAGGAATGTATGGAACATTATCTTCCGAAAATTATGTTAGTCAGTAATTTTATTCATAAATATTGCAAATATATTCATTTGAAATTCATTCATGGGTCGTGCCACTTGGTTGCTGACATAACAATGTGAATTGATTAAATAATCCTTATTTCCCAATATTTCTATTATTCGACTAATTTTATTAACGTTGATTAAAATATATTGTGCATTCAATACTACAGATATTATCTACTGAACGATTCAATGAATACTAAATCTAGTATCTAGGATATAGCACCACTAGGCTATATAAAATGCGTAAAACCTGACAAAAATGAGGACGTTGTCATTTGAGGCCGGAGTCTCCTCAATAGTATATTTGTAAAATTACAACTTATATCATATCCATTTGCTTATTATACAACGGTTAGGTGACTACAACCCGCCACTAGTGAACGCAAATCGGTAATACATGATTTTACATAATATTCAAGTTAAGTTCGTTTTATTATTTTTGTTATTTCATCGCCATGATTATAGGTTATGAGTCACAATATGTATCTTATCGACATCATACGCACTTTGTCCCTGTACACTTCAACGGTCACTGTAGCAACAGAAACGTGCAGGAACGAAGAGCTAAAAACTTAGACTGATTTCGTTTTCTTGGCAACTTGCACCGCTCAGAGAAACGCTGTTAAAGTCACTTACATTATTTGCCTGAAACAACATTCCTACAGAATATCACATAATAATAATAGTGCTTATCCTGAAGTTTTCAAAGTCTGAATGCAGTGTGGTATCCTGTCCGTATTCCGTACAGTGTCCATAAATATTTTTCTGCATCAAACTAATTCACATGCATACTTGAAAATATATATCAAGTAATATGAATTCCAATTCACTTTTTGTCATATTTACTATTATTTCACGAAAAAGCCATGCATTTGTAAAAACGTTGGCATGAAATCTTTGTTATCGTACAAAATTAAATCTTTCGATACGCACCGATCATCAAAATAAACCTCTATTCTAACAGATCTGAAATAGCAACATAGAAGATTTTTAACCAGACAGTAAAAATACTTTCGCTCTCTCTTACCTTCATCTCCTTCACGAAAATTTGCAATATGCACATCATTCTCGGCCAAGTTATGAATGCACTTGCAATTCTAATGGAATGGTACCTGTTCATCAATTTCGTATAATATTATTTGCCCTGCCCTGTCTGCTATCTAATGATCGGTACGGTAGTGGCGTATGCCTACTTCCCTTTACCAGTCCTATTACATCCATTCAAACTGCTCCAACATTTTTTAGCCCTATTACTCCCATTTTTAACGATATACTTGTATATTCAGTTCAAAGCAAATGATGGTCCCTGTTATGATTTTTTTCTCATAAGGCATTAAATAATAATCAGGAGTTGCAATGTCGGTTGTGCTTTCTGACGATAATAGTAATAACTGTGAAGGGGATTACGAATTACGACGATAATGCTGCCGCCGATAACTTGGTTTGGTTAGTTATTACACTATACGGCCAGGGGATATTATGGACTTGTCGTGTCCGTGTAATATTTTTCAATCAATACTACCTGACCATTATTAGTTCGTACGATGATTTACATACATACCTCTAATGGTCTTTGTTCAAACCGTCGTCGTGTCAGCATACCCCCAACAATGACGTTTGCATACCGGTATAAAGGTTTTTCTTTTGCGAGGAGGCATGTATTTAATAATAATAGTTTATGCATTATATAATGCGAATCAAAATGGTTTATCTCTACTTGACCTGCTGTGCGGCATCAATCATATCATGTCATCATCATGCATGAGATCAAGGAAATTCCCTAAAGTCCAGTTTATTTACAGGTCATTTCAACGTCTTGTGCTTATGTCGCGATTGGTTTGACATGCTTCTTTAAATAAACAGTAGCTTATTTAGTCAGCATTCATCATTTTTTCTTTCATGATAGTGCCACCACGGCTATATGACAGCGCCTAGATTTTTTGCGTGTGTCATGTAGTGATTGTCGAAAAAAAACGCAGCCTACTAAAAGGAAAGAGAGAGGGAGAGAGCATGTGAGGCAGAAAGAGATGTTCGAAAAATCAGCGTTTCGTGCAAACAAGAAGGGAGCAATTTATGTAAACAATGTGTAACCTTCTGCCTTACTCTCTTCTAACACACTCGAATCTTATCTTTTTTTTCTTCTTTTACAATTTACAAACAACGTAACACGAAAAAAATCCTCAGGTAAGTACTAACTATAACGGTGGTGTATAAGACGGCTGACAAAAAAAAATGTTATTAGGAGAATGTCATTTTTGACAGGCTTGCATGAATTAATTATTTTCATCAGAAAATGGGTTCACCCACAAATGAAGTTTAGTGCTATTATAATAATTTCTTTTGAGATTTTGCTACAATTCTCACAATCTATTATTGTAATGCAGACACATAAATAGGAGAAGTTGGTAGGTATATAACAATCATTACTAGTACATACATATGTATATAGCACACTTAAGTTGAATAAGTGGACAAGAAATTATTTTTCATCTTTGTACATTATATTGTGTCCTACTGCTGCAGCTATCGTCCAATAATTAATAATAATAACTAGACTAGGCTCACTTTTCTTTCTAGATTTTTTCCCTTTTTTTCTGGCGTTTTGGTGACATGAATAAATTATGGGACCACCTGTCAGAACGATTGAAAAATTTGATTGCAACAATCAAAAAATAGATTTTTTTAGTAAACTATTTTGAATGATGAAAACAACACGCGACATGCTGTGTACAAATGCATAATATGCATATTATGCCTGTATATTTGGTAAAAAGGGTTGCAACCAAACAGGGTACGCACTTGTATATTAGTTAAAGTGCGTTGATAATGTAGAAAAGTACTTTATGTAGCAAATCGAAAGGGCTGCACACTATTTGTAACTCTTGACGACTCTTTTTCTGAGTAAGTGTGATGATTATGAGGATACAATTACATTCTCTGTCTGGGCAGTATGGTAACATTATTAAATAAAAGTGAGTTGCCACCCTTATTTCTTGTAGCTTTTTTTAAAAAAATAAACATTTACATAATTTGCATCCTACTGCATTTTTCTCTGTTTCTTTAAAAAATGCTATTTTTACAAAAGGGGACAACTTTCGGCTTCCCATTGAAAATGATAGTTAAACATGCACATAGTTAGCGTTTACAAATGAACTTTAGTATAAAAAACAGGACTTTCATTAGAATTTTAAATTTTTATTTGATAATAGGATACAATAGAGTTTTGAACTTCTATCCAAGTTCCAGGGCAACCCATATTACTATTTATGATGACAGGAGAGTTGAAAGAAAATCATGTACAATATCTGTGAATGTGAGTTCACAAGATGCTGTGTGATGACGCAACCTGTATATACAAGACAGAGGAGGAATGACTCTTCTTATCAGTCAGGACAATTACGGTTACCAAATCAGAATTATATGGTTTTATGTACCTATAAGCTAAAAGACTAATTGCATGTTGACGATGAATTGATATTTGGATTTCACTGTTGTAAACAAATAATGTGATGTGTCAATGATGTGTTGGTAGAAAACATCAAGTGGTCATGAAGGGATTTGACTTTATTACAATGTCCAATAGCAGGATTTTTGTAATTTGTATGACTTATGAATTTTATGGTTAATAGATCGTGGTCAAGTGTCAGATAGCAGTAGTAAAGACATGTTCTCATCTTTCATCATCGCCAATATCAATCACAGTTCAAGTCCGCAATTAAATGCTGTTTGTTGTTTTTGTGATAGTCACGTTTCCCTTTATATTGGGATGGTCATCGGTTGATGGATGATTTCGAATTTTAAAAAAAATATCTCTGCAGTGGAGAAAAAACGTGTAATTGGAATATATTTCTGATTTGGTTACGGCATCCACTATTATTCATAATTTGATGTAGGAAATTATTATCGAGTTTGTGAGCTTAAATGAATGTCTCGGGAAATCATGACACTAATTCAGTTTCAGAAATTGACCATCAATTAATATTTCATTTTAGGGTGCGTTGAATGAAAGCGAGATAAATATTTCGCCTATTTCAATATTGTATTAAAAGGAAGAAGTATTTTCTAAGCATTCTTGGCTGACTTTTGATTAGACTTAAACTGAACACAATCTCTTTGGTTTTCAGTTGGATTTATTCATTTTGCAAAATACTGGCGTGCAAACAGAATTAATATTTCAATAACAGAAACATGCTAACAGGGCAACCCAACTTGTTTTTAGTACCCACTGAACTTGTCAATTTTAGTAAACAGGTAACTTTTGCATTAGTCGCTGCTTACATAGTACTTTCATTTTTGCAGACTGTATTAAATACAAATAAGTTCATTGCACACATTTGGTACAAAAAAGATGTATTTTTTGCTGGAATCAACGCTCACTTGCAACTACTATTATGCAAGATAAAAATGGATAAAAAAGATGTAATTTCGAGATGAAGATACATGCTGAATACTTAATATGCCTACGCATGATAGGTTGTTTGCTTACACGTATCAACAACAGTTTAGTTATCACTTGGCTGACGTGAAACTTTTATGTCAAAACTTAGGGTCAATAAAGGTCAAGATTTCGACGTTTAAAGTGATTGTAGTCTTGGGAATGACACATGTTTGAGATTTAGGTTAAAAGTACTTTGCCACAATGTTATTTCTCTGTATTCTACTTCAATTTACAAACAAACTGTCTCATCATCTCATTTCATTCACCGTGACAGCTCCTTGTTTACGCTAACATCAAATTTGTCTGTCCGTCATGGGAAAATGTTTTAATCAGTCCACAAATGAAACTATTCTATAGGAATCTTTCCAAAAACGACTAAGAATGTTAAATCTCCAAAGCAATCCATATAAAACGATTTACACTGAGGGTGTTCGTTATCCGTTGAAATTCTCTCGGGTTCATCTAGCTACTTTAATACAAACGGTTTACTGTTAAAGTTATTTTAGCTTATTTTATTCTACAAACTTTCTACCCAGGCAAAGCATCAAATGGGTGTCACCGATAGAATAGCTAATTATCCACAACATCATCGACAATGTTGCTCAACAAATCAAAAGCAAAGTTAATGTCGCTGCGTCCCGGTGATTTCGAGTAAAGTCGATAAAAAATGGAACCTAAAAAGCGTACGTGCAGTAGCTCGTATAACAGCACCCATTGCTCTTGAAATTTATAACGATCACTTTTTGCGACACCATCGGCATGCTTTAGTTTTTTTTTCAATTTATTATTATTTTTTGTCAATAAGGCACGCCAAATTAATGTTACAGTTTTTTGTCAGATTGGGTGGAAAGTTCATTTGTTACATCAGATTATGAATATCATCATTTCAATGACAATCATAGTGAACATGAACTTTTAATTGTAAAACAAGAGGCTTAATAAAAACTAGTGGGGACGGGTCATTATTGACTGACTTCGGCAAGTTCAACTGTATCATTTACTCATTGTTACAATTTGTTGAAGAAAGGAAAGTGCTCTATTTTTTATGATTTAAAAAAAATCCAGTTCTTGACGAGGAGGCTTTCATTTTAATATACCACCAAAACCAAGACTGACAAATGCACCACTTATATTGGCGACATACATTTTTCCAACAATATATTGTCTCTCAAATGATGTAAAAGTTCTGAATTTCTCATCACTTTTGTGTTGATCCGATTTTGCATAGACCATAAAATAGATGTGTACATCATTTCACATTTTCGTCTGAACATATTAACTGTTACATTTATTGGATTTGTGCATTATTGGTCTACCGTGGTCGACATTTAGTTCGGTTGGTCAATCTGCTGACAAACTTACAATCAAGTTCATGAAAACAGTTAGACATGCACACATCAAAGACTAGACAAGTGTGCGCGCAGAAAATGGACATGGTGCATTATCATCACTTATTGCTTTAGGATTTTACAATAATCTGGTGATGGTGATAATAGAAAGAGTTACTAGTTGTAACGTTTGTACGTTTCCAAGCAAGACAACAGACAACGCACAGTTTATCTTACCTAACCGGCTTAGTAAAGCACACATCATCATGTACACGATATGTCTATGTAAGGTGTTATTGTACAACCAGAAAAGGTACATAACACGATAACATTAATTTAATCGGTAGTTAGCAAAGCATTTACAAATAATATTGATTGTATTGCTCGATTACGAAAAACACAAATTAGGAATTTTTTGTTAGTGTTTTACGAGCGAGTTCTGACTCAGCAACAAGTTATAGAAACACTTGAATGCCAATGTATACACCAAAATGTAATCTCGATACAACTCATTCTATAGTCCATAACAACGTTATCATCGCTTCATTTGATTCTTTCAAGTTGAGTGTATGAAAAGGTCTTAAAATCATAACCGTGCAAGTCAAACTCATCTTGAATCCGCTTTAACTTAATGAATTCTACTATGTTGCAAAATATGAAATGAGAGGGATCATCGTGTACGTATCCACACCTAATTGTGCGTTATTCAACTGTAGGAAAATCCCCGAAAATGATATCCGCTACTGCCTATTGTTGATTGTTGTAAAGAAAAATGTCATAGACCCCGGAGATTTTCTCAACTCCAGCTCAACATTGTCTTAAAATTGCCGTTTCAGATTATATCATTCCATACTGCACATCCACTGAGTATATCCACCATTGATGGTGCATAGTCCTTCCAGAGAAGTTTTAAATCTCAAGGCATTTACGTTAACAATGACCCCAATATACAACAAACAAAGGGGTCGCCGACATTCAGCATCTGCATTTAAATTACATTGCGAAATCCAAATAATAAGATTATTCAGAAATCATTACAGCCGTCAATAGAAATTCTAATGAAAAATCTTTATTATTACATTCAAGTCGGTATTTACATGAATAAACCAAGGTTTTCACAATTTTTCCAATTACATAAGACTAAAGGGTCAAGGTTTAAAGGCCTAATATTTAGTTCAATGTTCCCAAAAATAAAGGAAAGATGCAGAAAAATCGATTTTTGTTTTATTTTTTATTCCATTCCCTATTATTTGGAATAACTTGCAGTACGGTTCAGAGGTCAGTGACTCTGATTGAATGACTCCCTTTCGTTTGCCCATCTCCCCGACTATTTACAACTTCAAGAAAGCAGTGACCTGCTGCTATAAAATATTTAATTTCAATCATTTTTAATGTGCCTGTTTATTGTCTTCGGATCTTTCAGTAATTATGTGCAGGCCAAATTGCATTAATTCAGGTCGTTGTCATTCATATTGCACCATCGTCGTAAAGTTTTCTATCACCAATGCCGCCGTACTGTGGTATCGACAATTATCTACAAGATATCTGCAGCAGTTGTAAATTCAATGAGTAACAGGTTTCATTTTGAACACAAAAATGGAAAAAAATCAAGGATTGTGATATTGATGGCATTGCTAAATAATGGAATGATTGATTGTATTTCCTTCTCGAAGAAATTAGATCAGAGCAACAGAGAGGAATTATAAATTTTGGGAGTGCTCGCTGACTACATAACGCAATATGATCTACCTAATCTCGATTTGGTTCGGTAGGTACCATAATATACTCTGCGCGCACGTACATTCACACATCACATAGCGCATATGTTAGCAGTAGTAACTCAACCGATCAAACCTATTCAACAAAGCAAACTAGTAAAGCAGCAAGTTTGTTAATTAGATTCGATATATAGAAATTATATTGAAATGACGGTGACGCGTGTGCGGTACCACTATTTTTTTTTATCTCTCAAGTCATTCATGTGAATTACGAATCCAGCTAGCAATTTTGTTTTATTTCATTGTCATAAGTATTATGAAAAGCGGGTTTTTATTTTGCCCAATAAATATTTGGGAAGCATATGAAAGCATTAAGCGCATTTATAAAAATGATTAGAGTGAGACAAAATTCCGTTACACGCAAACTACAAATATGCTCCATTTCCAACTCAATTCGATTTCCATATGTCATTCGAATGTGAACAAACTTTTTCACGGTTTGGAGATAACCACATATGCGGGCAGCCACAGGCAAGTGGAAATAGTAAGGATATGCAGAGAATAGTATTTAATTTCAGCATGGATACATGTTTCGCGACTTGTGAAGCAATTGTAAACACATTCATTTGTCAATCACCTTATCAGAATAATTAGAATGCAAACAAAATGTTTATCAGCAGTAACTGCATTTCTGGCTTGCGTCAATGCGATAGGCGAGGCAGGTAGAAAACAAAAGGTTATGCGATACTTTATTTACTAACCACAATACGAATGAATACCTGCAGTTTAAAGATGAGATAACACAATGATGACATTTTTGGGAGGGGATATATTTTAACGACAATAGCTTCAACAACAACACTGCAAGATATGCTAGTGCGAAAACAAGAAACAATAATGCAATGCACTTCAGGATGCACTCCAATAATAATGAATGCATTGAAGTGAAGTGAGACAACAAAAAGTATATTTGTCAGTTTGGTAACCAGGCAACCAGAACTAAATCATCAATGTGACATATAAAGCGAGTCAACGAATTATAATAATAGGTAATCATTCATCATATTGTAAATCCACGTTCGATTTTAGCATCATCAATTTATATTCAGAGAGAGTAAACTAACACTTGCGTGAAGTTGTCCCTCTCATTGACCACTACAACAACGTCTGCAATTCCAATTGTTAACCTAATAAAAATGTATCGCCATATAAAGATAACCAGAAGAATATTGCTTAAATAGTTATTTTTTCTTTTGTCAACCACGGTCACTTACAAACGAAAGTGACAATAATACATAGCTGATTTTGAGACAAAATCACAAAATCATGGATTAGCGGCTAAAGGATGGACTTTGCTTTTATACTTTATCGTATATCTAGCATCATGCAAATAATGTAACAATTTGATCTTCTACAACTAATTACTATAATGGGTTATCAAGCATGATACTGATGATCATTGCATGATAATCGCATCTGCTTATCACGTGCATACCTTAGGGAGGTGTGACCCATAAAATAATTGCTCATTTTATGCAATAAGATAACTGCATGGTTTACCGCTCCTACACACTGATTCCGAAAAATGTGATATAATCCGAGTTCTTCAATTATTATGTTTTAGACCAAGAAATATGACAATATGTAATAGGTATGCATTTGATTCTCTGACAAACGGACAAACACGCTGCTGTCAATAACTGATGAAAATGCTTACCGCACTTAATTGCAAATATATAAATATTATAACGTTATATCAACAACTATTACACGCTTGATTTACTTTTACTGGCATACTGCAACGATGACGAGGACTGATCATCATTAGGAATTCAGTGCAAGTAGTAGTTAGTAAACGATGATATTTTTTGAAGATGGTCAATGGTCAGTCCAAACACACATACTTAATGAATTAAGGAATCAGTTTGTGCAACTTGCATCATACTTGCACCTTGCGTCATAATCCATTATACATGCGTTGACCACAACGGTTTGTACTTTTTTTCTACCTGTGCGCACATTTAAGATTTTTATTCTTAGAAGTTGTGATTGCATTATTAGTTATAGATGAAAGGTTCACCACCTTATAAATATATTTTTATGCGTGCTAACAAGTTTGTAAGAGCAATCAGGTCTGTCTATGACTAGCAACAACAATTAAGCAAAAAACATTGTTCATGCATATCTATCTACATACTTATAATATTTGATGATGTGGCGAACTACAAGATACCAAACCCAATGACTTACGTAATTACTGCAAAAATAATATTTTCTTTCGGTAAAATTATCTTAAATGAATGTTAGTTAATTGCCCTAAGGTGAAGGGTAAGCTAAGGGCAAGATACAGTTAGGTCAACAATAAACTGTAATTCCAAAAGTCTACTTCCAAGCGCCAAACATGCAAGATACATTTAATATCCAGTCTTGATTCTTTTTACTTAAGGTCGAACTTAAATTACAACCGGATCACGATCGAATTATTTTAAGTTTATGCTTCCGTTAACTGATAGCTGATAATGGGAATGGAAATAAATATAAATCAAAAAATATTTAATCTTTAGAAAATATAAATTACTAAAACTAAAATCCTGGCTGTATTACATATGGGTTGATTGTTATTTAGATGCAATTTGTAATGCACATTTACAGTTTTCAGTACTCCAACATCAATTGGTACTATGTTGCCATTCATTAGTAAAACTTAATTATAGGTAAGCGGTTATTTTAGCAATTTACATTGATCAATAATTGTTGAAGATGTGATGTGAACCTGCTACGCGTTGATATTTAAGCTTCGTTATCTCTATACAAAACCAATGAATAGTCCGATTGGCATCGCAAGCAAGTACCATTGTACCTGAATGAATGAATGATAAACAGTATTTATTTTAATTTTGTTAATTAAATGGTTCATTAAAACACACTTTTATAAAAATGCATGCATGAAACTACCTTCTTACATGGACTGATGGCAAAATCAAAAAAAAAATATTATTATTTATTATCTAACATCTATAAGTTATTCTACTCTACTACCACTGTACTATGTATACACATTGACTTCGTTTTATTGCTAGCATAATTAAACTAACTACTCTTGTGAGAGTCTCTGTGTGTGTGCATGGATGCAAATTAATTTTTGTTCTAGAGTAGAGTCATAAAAAATGCGCATGAATTCATTATAGATTTTTTCAAAAATTGGTAGACCACCGAGTAGTCCTTAGTATTTTAGAGGCTTGCATTTCGCATAAGGCACTACTGGGCAGGCACTACATCATCATCACAGCATGTTCTATAGAAACGAGAACAAAGTGCAATAAATAAATAGATGCAATTTTCTTCGTTGACAAACGAGTTAGCGACGAAAGCCGCATAAACAGGAAATAAGCTTACGTGATTGGTGTGTGCCCAGTTGACACTGATCATTGTGGTGACACTATAGTGACACGACGTATCTACATGATCATGAGAAAAAAATATATATTCAAAAAATAAACTCATGACAAAAATATAGAAAACTAAATTGTTTCCTAGACAGCGTTGTATACACATAGGTATGTTTTATCGTTGGGCAGTTGAATCTCTGAAATAATAGATTATCATATAAAATGACGTAAGAAATATTCCATAAGCGATGTTGAGGAATAGATAATTGTATTTAAAGAAGGTCGACAAACGTGTAAAATAGTCTGTTGTATTGTCCAATTCTCTCAACAAGAGGACCTATATCCACGCACATGTCGAGAACGGCCTATCTGACATTTTGAAACTTGCAATTAATGAATTTAAGAGGAATGCAAATACATACAAAAGAAGCATACGAATACATACCTACACATTCAGGAAAATATTTTTATAAGGGTTTTTTTCTTACGAGGAACGAACGTTAAGGTACCTTAGGTAAATTAAAGCATCTTGCTTGTAAAAATGCTAGTATACTTTTTTTAAATAACGAGTTGCAATTTTCTTTAGTTGTGCTTTATAGCTCCTTTCTTGTATATTTATCTGTGTGAATGCTGCTAGTAATAGTTTGCATATCTCGTAACTAGCATTTTCATTTTAGATTTTTACCGAAACTGAAAGTAGAAAAATGCCAGCTTTTATCTTTCATCTGAGAATTTGCCATCATGCAAGAGGTGCAAAATGCAAGCGGCAGGTTTTGCGATTGCCTTTTCATTCATGGTGGTTTAGTGACTTGTTTAGGTAACAATTACGTCAGTACGTCAGTCAGTTTTGTAGCTACAAAAATTGTCTAATTGATTAATAATGCATAATTCAAAAGAATGTGTGTATATATAAGTACTATCTCTACTTTAATAAGTGGACATGGTCCTACAAACTAACTGTTCTCTTTCCTGACAGATGAAAGAAAAAACTCATTTTTAATGGAGCACGCCTCCCATCCACAATCAGCATCACAATCAAAATATTTATCTCTTTTCGCTTACGTTTTATGTGCAAAACTATTGGCCTATCTGCAAAATCCTGACATTTGACTTGACACGTTGAAGTCAAACAACAGTCAAGTCACTATCATCAGCTTTGCTAAAGATTGGGATAAATGCTGACTGGGGTATTGTGCATGGATTTTTTTCTTGGTGTGACATAATTAAGAACTTTAGACATCTCTAAAGACGTAACAATACACAAGATAAAAGCAAATGAGCAATCGCGTCATTCATTCAAAATCAACCTTAAACATTAATTGTACAACAGGTGCAAAAGGTCGGAGAGTACTCTGTGTAAATGATATCCATAAACTACTCAAATCAAAATGAAATATTCACATTTGCCTATTGTACAAGCGAATTACCAGTTCTTTTGCGTCTGTCCATCCATTATGCTCTTTCATTTATCAATGTAGTTGATTTTGATTGTTCCAAATCTTAATTGTAATATACCAAATCAATTTTTGCTTATTTGTTACAATTTAAACTGCTGGAAAATTTTACTAGTTTTCATGTCATTAAATGCAAAATTTAAATGTTTCGGTTACCGAGGAAAAATGAATGTATTTCATTGCACATGCATAATGTCAACCGGACAAGTATCCAAGTTCCGTACTGGAAAGTTTATGATATAGGTAGTAAATTAGGAAATAATTATATTATCACTTCAATGGAATGAAATGATTCATGCAATTTTTTCCATACGGTTTTTGTGTTCTCATAATCGCTACCGAGAATGAGGATGATGCACGGACGTTTCTACCAATTGAGTTTCTACTCGTTCCAAGCAACGATTATTATAATCATAGTTGTACACGCACGTGAAAATTTTCCTACATGATTGATCCGTTTTGTGTATGTTTGCGATGTAATGATGAGTCTCTGTGAACTGAACTACCAAACAATTGTAAAACCAACTTGACCTGCTTCATCTCATCTTAACATCCACATTACAAATGGATGCTAGGTTATGGATTGAATAATTTGTATTTATTTTACATAAAAATAATGACGACTTAAAACGAAATATAATCAATGCCCAATGCACACAAAAAACCATAGGGCCAGTTTTTATCTTTCATTTGTCATAACTGATCTATAAATTCGTCTAAATTATATTAGTTAACAACTACAGAAAATGCAAAATACTAATAAATTTTTAACGTTGAGTCAACTTTGTCACCAGAGAAATTGGAGAAAAATGCAAAATTCGTTTGGGTTGGATCGCGTGAGTACAGACACACTGACAAACAAGGCAAAACTTAATACAAAAGCAAACGTAGAGAATTGGGAAGGTATGATTGAACATGGAGGTTTTGAGAAAAATGATTTAAATCCAATTTGTGCTGCCTTTAAGTTGATTGAATGAGAAATCTGGTAGCAAAAGCAAACAACAACACGGGTCAATGCCGCATATCACATCGATTTAGAATAATAGTTCAAATTCTTTTTGCATTTTGTACTGTTGCAGCCAATAATATTAAACGTTAAGGTCACGTACCAATATGACTTGTATTTTTATTGGAATTGTTATGCGTTCCTTGCCCCATTTTATTTCCAAAATAATTTTCTTTACTTTTGGAAGGCTGTTTCCAAGTGATGAGATACGGATATGATGTAACATAAACTACTTATATGAATGTGAATATTAATGGAGAGTAAAAATGGGAAAGAATAGTACTACAAACTTTGATATAATCTGTTTCAGGAAATATAATGCATGCATTCAAGTGCCAAATTGGTGATGCGACGAAACGATATTCAAGTTAATACGTCTAATATTTCAGTTAGAAGTAATATGCTTTAGATGACAACCTATGAATGTGATCTATTAAACGGTTACCTTTGTTGCAGCACTTTTGAAATTATTCTTTCGATGTTTATTAATAAAGAATGGTGTTTATTGGGCTGTTGAGGATAGACGCAAATATGGTCGCTATACGTAAAATTACAGAGTTGAATGGAAAACACGCTGAATAAATAAGAAAAACAGTTACAGATCCTGAAATATTTTTCACTTCTTGTGCAAGTGAAGACAATGACTTGAGTCATACAACAAAATTAATATTATGGAGAAGGGTCGGATTTGCTGTGATGTATCGTCAGAGTTCCCATGATTACTACAACTAATAGGTGCTTAGATGAATGTAAACAGACAAAAGCCCATGCCAAAGTTATCGGAATGGATGAGTGAACATTTTTATTACATAAAGCATAGATGCAATAATGTGCAATAATGGTTGGCTTACGTTCTAAAAGCTCATCTTTATATTTTGATTCAATACGTTAAGTGTTCTGTGTTTGAAAGACATCCTCCTCCACCTCTTACATCCTCACCCTCACCAACATCTACCAGTCAGTAAGCAGGTTCCTGTTCTTGTCCTATGGACTTGGCTTTTAAAATCTGGATCGATGCTGGAATTTTGTATGCAATTTTTGTGTAGTAGCAATGTAACTTATCGCCAAATTACTTGTGTATTAAACACAGCAATCACATACATTATATTTCACTAAAAACATATTTTGTTCCATCTACAGTGCATAAATTCGAAAAAATATATGAAGTAAAGCTTAGAGAATAATAAAAATTGGTACTTAATTTGTTACGCGTATGGCCTAAGTCAACCAGGTTGTTCATAAAACTTTTATGACCAATATCTTTTTAGTAGGTATGTTTATTTAAAAGAATTATTAAGCTAATATTGAATATTGTGAATTAATGTAAAGCAGAGATTGCATTGCATTGACACTCTGCTTCTGAGCTACTCCTAAAATTGAGTAGAATTAATTGATGATGGCATGAAATTGAACACATGATTAAACATTTTTAGTGCTAAAGACATTAATAAGAGATAGTAAATAGGTAGAGCTATTTATTTTGTACGCATACGTAATAAAGGTTAACAAATTGACATTTTCTCAGAATGCCCCAAACGCCGATTTACTAAGTGCTGACTCTAAGGTGCATGAAACAAAACACCTTGAAATGAATAAAACGAAATTTACAAGTTTACAGAAAATTATAAATGACGAAATTGATTTTGTAAAATAACCTTTGGTTATTGAACAAGTTAATACAAAGACTGAACTAAACAAATAACAGGGCTTCTCAAAAGTATGTACATTTTTCTACAACTGAACAGCAACAAAGTGTTTCTTGAATCTCATTTAATGCGAGTTCGGTATTGGTGTGCTTCGAATAACATATACAATTGCCTCTTGTATAGGGTTCACTCCTTCATCACGGACAATTGTGCAAGATTTTTGATAGTTGGACATAGGTTCCTTGAGCCGATTCTTCAAAGGATTTTCTTCTTCAGCTATTTCCAATGCAGGCATTCTCTCCAACGGTCGTTTCTTCAGGGGAAGACTTGAATTATCTGGACCATTAATACCAACGGATTCCTTTTTCTCATGTTTAGATAGAATATAATCAGTTTTCCGGTTCTTCAGCGGAGCCTCAATATCTTGTCGTTCGGCTCCTTGATGTCCTACAATCTTCCACTGGCTTCCATCATTAGACCTAGTCCTCTTGAACGTCATCTTTACTGGGGGATTAGCCTTCATGCATTGTTGTGCAGCACCTGGATCATCGGCAGGGGAACGACTTTCCTGGAATGGCGTTTTTAATGAAGCATCATTCTTCATGGACCGTTTAGTTGCTCTGCACCCGTTGTCCTCGTACTTGACTTCTGACTGATCTCTAGTAGGTGTCCGCTCATTGGACTCCAACTTGGCCACCAACGGTTTTGCGGTTGGTCTCTCCTCACTTGTCTTGCACATGGCTACCAACGGTTTTTTTGTGTCAATCTTTATTCCAAAAAAACTTCTGAATTCCTGAAGCGTTCCATCAAATGAGCAGCGAAGAAAGAGACTCAGTTGATTCGCTGTAATTCCGTTCCAAGACAGTTCGGCTTCCTCGGTTTTCATCAGACCATAACCGTCGCTCCAAAATTCGCTCATCAAAAGTGCTGGATTATTCCTATCCTCCTTAATTCTGCTCCAATTGTTATACAGCGATTCTACGACATCAGGATTAATTTTATAATTTTTCCATTCTGGACCCTTCCACTTCAAGAATCCGTGATAAGCCCGTGTGACGCATCTAGGAACAGCTTCAGGCTTGATATCCATAAAGCGAGCTTCATACAGCTTGTGGATCCAGTAGCCAACAATGA